>OZ020297.1:7720889-7747384 GCA_963971205.1 Aethes cnicana
AAAAAGCAGCCTATATAATTCCCCGGGACTGCAACTATTAAATTCAAAACAACAATTCAAAATAATTCATTGCATAAGCACACGTCAAATCTCCATAGAAAATTTCGTCTAAATCCGTCCAGCAGACAGACAGAATTCATTTTCTTCACCTTCGCATTTATAATATTAGTATGGATATATGGTGAGAGTGATAATAATGAAATTTATGATAATGCCAACAGGGCAGCAGCAGTCGTTCGTGATGGTGACCTCCCGCCACGTGACCGCCATGAAGGCTCTCCTATGCGCGGCCCAAAGAGACGGCGACTCCATACAACAAGCCTGGCTGCCTGTTCTCACTACGCTGCAACACTTGGTAACGTTATAAACACAGGAAGAAATAAATAATAGTACATTATAGCACCTCTGCCAAGTAGCGCAATCGCAATTGCGGCCGAGGTATTATATAATGCTTTTCTCAAACAGCATTAAGGTCAGTCGGGGCAAGTGCGCCAGGATGGAGTAAGTGCGCCTAACATAAATATATCGAAACCTATGAATATTACTCAACTAGTAGTTGGCTGTTTACAAGGCATAGGGGCGAAATAAATTTAGGCGCACTTACCCCACATCAGTATTTACTTCCATGATCGTGGATGATTTGGCCATGGAAGTTGTACTTATTACCTCCATGGATTTGTCAGTTTCTCTACAGAGGTGTCTCAAATAGCAAGCGAATTAAAAAAAACACACACTACAATAATGTTTTTGCTGGCCAAGGCCGGCAATGGACAGCCTCGCGTCTTCTTTTTTTGAAAGTAACACGAACATTTCCGAGGATGTTTGAGAAAAAACATTTATGCGTGGACCACAGAGTGGATACGGTCTATAAAAGCAAGATTTCGAACACAATTCGAATGAAATGTTTGCGTGCGAGGACGTCTGTACACCTGTAAATGTTTGTCTGGTACACACACATTTACAGGTGTACACGTACGCGGGCCAATAATTCACTCTCCATCTCCGGATGAACCAAATGACGGTGCAGGCGAGTTGGGCGCGAGTTGCGCGCCGGCTAGATTCAGGCGGATGATTCCGTGGCCATTCTGTATGTATACAGCGTAAGTAAAAATTTGTACAGTTCAAATTGAAAGCAAAAAGAGCTAATAAGGACCTAGGTATCCTCTATTCTACATCCTTTACTGCGCCTATTTTATATGTACCTGTTACATTACGTATTATTTCCACAGGTGTGGATCTTAGGCCTCAAGCCGTCGACTGGCGGCAGTATGAAGGCCTCCCGCGCAAGCGCAGACGCCAACGCTGTCATGAGCACTTCCGCTGTCATGGCCGACCTTCCGGGTAAGTCGAGGGACCATTTTAGAAAACACAGTGTCTTTTTACAACTTGATATGGGCCGGATCATCGATATAATTGATGAGGAAGTAGTAGTACATTCGTCAATGTCCCAGATCGCAGGTGTTTGTGTCCCGAGCCGAAGGTGGGGGCCATTAATGTGCGATCGGGGGCTTTACGAATTACCGCCCGTGGTTTGTCTAAAGTGGTCTTGCCGTGGCCAGAAAGAGAGATTTTCTCTCTTCCGAAAATTACACTTTACGGCTAAGGTAATAGTACATTACAGACCTAGGGTGGTGAATTCGTAAATGTCCCAGATCGCAGGTTTCTGTGGCCCGAACCGAAGGTGAGGGCCATTAATGTTCGATCGGGGGCTTTACGAATTACCGCCCGTGGTTTGTTTAAAGTTGTCTTGCCTTGGCCAGGAAGAGAGATTTTCTCCCCGCGTAGCGGGCAGAAAAGCCCACTTTACGGCTAAACATAATTTATTTGATTAAATCGAATGACAAAGCGTTTACTTGTTTTAAGTCAATTTAAGGCAAACGCTTTTTTACGAACACGTTTTTTTAAGTGACTAATTTACGATCCAATAATTTACCATAATAATTTCAAATAATAGTAATCAAAACCACTCCTTTTGTAGTAGGTAGCCGCAGTTAGAAATCGTTTGAATTTTGATTTGCGGCTTTGCTCGAAGTATGTTTTTTTATATTTGGTAACTTGCGCTTTATAATAGTACATTCCAATTTGTTTTCCCTCCCACATTATAATGACATACTCATCCTTCGTTATTAACAACATAACTTCACTTGTAACCATCACTAACGTAACAGTCCATAAACAAATAAACTAGCACTAGTATATTGTATGGCAGATGTGTCTGTCCGTCTGTCTGTGTGTCATTGACGACGTTTTGCAGGTCAGCAGGTCCCGGTGGCCGAGTCTCTCGGAGCCATGAGTGGTATACACTTTATTACATAAATATGTGTTCATTTGAAACTATCATTAAGTCAGATTGTTGCCACTGACTTTTCATTCTTACGGTACCGTCGGAAGAGAAAATTTTGAAAATCTACCTATAGAGAACTACCATAACTTTTGTGTATTTGATTAAATAAATAAACAAAGAACGGTTTTTTGTGAGAAACAAGATTTTTCCCTTTCAAATATTGAAATGAAAAATAGTATTCAATGGACCAGAAGCTCTTCCAATATTCAGTATGAAAAATACTCGTCGCTAGCGTCGATAGGCGTGATCGCTTACCATCAGGAGAGTCGTATGACTATTGATTATTTGTCAGTATTTGTAATAAAGTGGTATAAAACAGTTTCAAATGGATACATATAAGTAGGGTTTATAGCTTATGCCCGTTTCACCGCACTGGGATGGAGCTTTGCTGGCCGTTTTGTTCCGTCCTGCGCACGATATTAGTTCAATTATAATTATTCATAATAGTAAAATAGTACATTACAGACCTAGGGTGGTGAATTCGTAAATGTCCCAGATCGCAGGTTTCTGTGGCCCGAACCGAAGATGAGGGCCATAAATATGCGATCTGGGGCTTTACGAATTACCGCCCGTGGTTTGTCAAAAGTTTTACGTCTTGTCTTGGCCAGAAAGTGAGATTTTCTTTCCGCGTAGCGGGCAGAAAATCACACTACGGCCATGGGTGACGTAAATAATATTAGGTCTATTTCTGGCTGAAAACTAGATTTGCTGATGTGGGTGTTAAAACTGCCGAGCTCAAATGGGACTAGGCTGGCGACATCTGGCGGATGCATTAGCTAGCACAAAATAGAGGAGAGTGGTGAAAAAGAGGGCAGGCCTTTGTCCAGCAGTGGGCCCTTTAGCAGCACTTTATGGGCTATCATAATAATTTCTGGCTGTGTAATAAAGGTGTCAATTTTCCACGATGATAATTCAAACACCCGCTTAAGAGGTCTTTTTTATGTCTTCGAGAATGCAGCTTTGAATTAATTTATTTATGTATGACATTTATTTTGTACGCGTACACGCTTTTTACACTTGTTCTTTGGAAATGCTTATTGTTTTGTTCCGGTTTTGAAATGGCTGGCCGTTTTAAAATTAAGAGTAAATCAGGTCAGCAGATATCTTAAACAATAAACACTGACTTATTTGTACAGTGAAAAACATCAATAAATATAAACACTTTCACATTATGCATTTGCAATCGGGTCAATTTTTTTTGTAGCTGGCTGGCAATAAAGTGTTTTCTTTGAATTTAACAACAATATCTACAATGGGAATTATACGCTAAATATTCCCTAGTATTACATGCTAAATTGGCAATACCGAAGTCTCCAAAACTTCAAATGTTATAGTGACATTGCCACGTATTATACACGGTGGGTCAGAAAATATAGCAAATAATGAACCCACAGTATCGGCTATCGATTCTAAGCATATTGTATAGGTGTTTATTTTTTTTTGAGTTGGTAAAAAAAATATTTTTATATGGGATTGGTTGTGAGAGCGACGCCTGAATCCTATACAAAATATTTTTTTTACCAACACAAAAAAAAATTAAAGACCTATACAATATACTTAGAATCGATAGCCGATACTGTGGGTTAATTATTTGCTATATGATCTGACCCACCATGTATACATCCAAACCTCACACGACTGTTGCGCCATCTGGTGAACAGGAAAACGGCAGCCCTCATTGACTATTTCAAGCTGTCCGCCTATTTCCCGCCGTACATATAATAATACACTCAAGACAGTCTTAGGCCCGCCACATACAGTCGTAATCTCGTAACGGAATCCCGCAACGAAATTCCGAACGCATGCCCTCCATACAAAATGTATGAACCTACCACACACACGCAGTAATTTTCCGTTCGGAATTCCGAATTGCATGTGTGTGGATATACATACATTTCGTCGTCATACGAATGATGGCATGAAGCATGCGTTCAGAATTCTTCTACGGAATTCCGACCGTATGTGGCGGGCATTAGTCCATCATGATGATTGCAGCCCTATCAGCGATGCTGTCAGGAGTGTTTGAATCATCGAAGAACTTGGATGACGCGGCGCTGCATCACCTCATCGACGCGCTGTGCAAGCTCAGTCACGAGGCGATGGAGCTGGCCTACTCCAATCGAGTGAGTGGACTTTAAATTAGCCAAGGTCTGCTACTCCCGGTTGTGACACCGGTAAGTCAAAGTCGAGTTGCCACTTTATTGCAATAAAACAAACATGAAGACTTGCAATAAAACAAAAATGAAGGAAATATTTGCTGCCGTTATAAGGCAAAATAAATTATTTGCGCATTACAATCGTCATTTACTTGTTTAAGCACACAAAATGGGACAAGTTAAAAACAAATGAACGTAATAATTTAATGAAACACTCACGGGATACATGGGGTTCGGGGATTATTTTAATAGACCACTTGCAACACACAGCGGTGCGAATGACGTTAGGGTGACACCCACACTTCTACAGAATACCGGACTGTCATACCTGGCGAAGTATATTATTGTATCACGGGCCGACGAACGTTTCGTAGGCGAAACACGTGTCGAGTTGTAAGAATTTTCGGTTTGCTTGCTGCACGTTTGCTGTCTGTTGTATTGTATTGTCTATTTTAATGTTTTTTTTTGTTTGAAGATTCAGTAAAATATTCAATATTGTTATACTGACAGCATTAGTGTGGCTAGTTGATATCATAGAGAAGAGAGTAGCAGAGCCTAGCCGAACGCAAAGCATATTTTATTGCGTTCGGCTCGCCATCTAGCTTCAAGTAGCGGTAGCAACTGCTAAACGGTTGTGTAATCGGGGTTCAGCCACTGGAAGCTAGATGTCGGTCTAGTGTTAACCCGCGTTCCGGCGAACGCACTGTAATATGGGCTCTGCTACTATTTTCTCTTATTTTATTCCTTTATATTGATATCAAATTTGTAGCGGAAAAGCAAAGTATTCGTTGTCATCTCTTAATAAGATATACCCTTTCAGGAGCCTTCGTTGTTTGCAGTAGCGAAGCTTCTAGAAACAGGACTGGCCAACATGCATCGGATAGAGGTCATGTGGAGGCCTATCACCAACCACCTGTTAGAGGTAGGTCCATGTGGAGATTTATTCGTGAATACATTACCGAACCGGAAATATTTGAAAGAGGTTTTTGTCTTTCGGTAGCTATATTTTCGAAAGTGATCGTAGCCTGACTGCAAGATCTATTTAGTTTACTTATTTGTCTACTCACGCGCATGTTTCCTCTCCACTATTCTAAAGTTTAGCTCCTTAGGAAAAACTCCTTATAGTATAAGGAGTTTTTCCAGCTAGAGCTCATCCTTATAAGGCTTATAGGGATGATCTCGCCTTTGTACACTGTTGTCGCAAAAAAAAGACACAAAAGAATTAAAACCGACTTCAATCTCCAACAGCCTACAACGTCGATGTCAAGTGATCCAACCCAAGTTACTTAGTTTACTTACTCGAAGAAGAAGTTTACTTACTTGAAAGCCGTGGTGGCCTAGTGGTTCGACCTACCGCCCCTCTTGCAGAGGGTCGGGGGTTCGATTCCGGCTAGCACCTCTAATTTTACTTATGTGCGAAATTCAATTTGAATTTACCACTGTGCTTTTCGGTCAAGGAAAACATAGTGAGGAAACCTGCACGCATCTGCGAAGTAATTCAAAGATGTGTGTGAAGTCCCCCGTCCGCACTGGGCCTACGTGGGGACTATAGCCCAAACCCTCTCGTGATGATATGACCCTGTGCCCAGCAGTGGGACGCAAATAGGCTGTAGTAGTAGTTTACTTACTTATTTAAGGTCTTCCAACACTTTACGATGGTAAATATGTATGCAGGTGTGCCAGCACCCCCACATCCGCATGCGGGAGTGGGGCGTCGAAGCCATCACGTACCTGGTGCAAGCCGCCTTCCAGTACCATCACAACAAGCCGCACCTCGTTAATGAGGTAAATAAATTATTGGTTTTATTTGTGGCAAGACATTGGACTTTTATTTATTTGATTATTTTAGCACAGTAACATGTAACAAACAAATTACAGATTTGATGCTTATATTAAAAGTAAACTAGTGCTATGCCTGCCACTCGATTACAACCGTGCACGGCATTCGAATGACACCATTAATAGTACTTTACAGACCTAGGGTGGTGAATTCGTAAATGTCCCAGATCGCAGGTTTCTGTGGCCCGAACCGAAGGTGAGGGACATAAATATGCGATCTGGGGCTTTACGAATTACCGGCCGTGGTTTGTCAAAAGTTTTACATCTTGCCTTGGCCAAGAACTGAGATTTTCTCTCCGCGTAGCGGGCAAAAATCCCACTTTACGGCCAAGGGTGATGTAAAAATACATTAACTTATTATAGGTTACATATAACACTGAAAATAAAGATGAAACTAGGATTGTAAGGTTTGTAAAATGTTTTTTTCGGCCTCATACAGAAATGGGCCAATTTTCTGATGGAAAATATCAATATTACTACTGGTCGCTTTTGATACATCCAGAGACAAGGTCATTATATTAAGACTGTCAAACGCCTTACATTACGGCGTACATCGGAAATAGCCAGGAAGCTTCAAATTTTCATACTTAGCCTGCACAGCGCCATCTAGATGTAACTCGTGGAGTTCAAATTTGTATCCACGCTGCAGCTGGCAGCGACATCTATTATCGCATTCAACACTTATTTCGGGCGTACGCTAATTTGTTTGAAGGTTGTCATTCTTATAACTTTTCTGTGCAATTGTCATAAAGCAGCGCTTGACTTTTGCATTGTTATTATTTGTGATTTTTTACAATAAAGTGTTATTTACGTACTTACTTTTTTACTTTTAACTAGTCATAGGACGACATTGACAATATTCGGTGACATCCAGGTATACAGATAAAAATGGGGGCATTAGCCTTCTTGCCGTCTCATCAATTATATATATTTTTTAATTGCAACTTTCTTTTTGAATTTGAGTAGATGAAAATATCTGAGATTGCGCCCCTATCTTGAAAAAAATTACTAAGATTTGTTTTTGTATTTTTTAATTTTGTTGAATATCGTACCCTAGGCACGCGAACGCCTCCTCCTCGAGCCCTTAGCGGAGCTGTGCGCCGTGCGGCACTGCGACGTGCGCGCGCGGCAACTGGAGTGTGCCGCGCGGCTGCTGCACTCCCGCGGGGAGCAGCTCGGCGCCGCCTGGCCGCTCATGGTGGACGTCATCTCCGCCATCTCGGCCCATCACAGGTACGAGGAAATTTCAAGGGAAACAACGGCTAAAGCTTTGGTTTAATCACTTATGTTTTTTTGTTATATCTGTATCTCTGTGTCGGTTTGCATGTCAAATAAATTGATATCTTGTTCTTTGTTCATTTAAATTTCCAGCGAACAGCTGATCCGCTCCGCCTTCCAGTGCGCCCAGGTGGTGGCCGGCGACCTGCTGGGCTGCGCCGGGCCGCGCTGCCTGCGCCGAGTGCTCACCGCCGCCGCCGCCTTCGCGCTGCAGACCAGGGACCTCAACATCAGCCTCACGGCCGTGGGGCTCATGGTACGCCGTCACCATCACCATCACCGGCCACTGCTGGGCTGCGCCGGGCCGCGCTGCCTGCGCCGAGTGCTCACCGCCGCCGCCGCCTTCGCGCTGCAGACCAGGGACCTCAACATCAGCCTCACGGCCGTGGGGCTCATGGTACGCCGTCACCATCACCATCACCGGCCACTGCTGGGCTGCGCCGGGCCGCGCTGCCTGCGCCGAGTGCTCACCGCCGCCGCCGCCTTCGCGCTGCAGACCAGGGACCTCAACATCAGCCTCACGGCCGTGGGGCTCATGGTACGCCGTCACCATCACCATCACCGGCCACTGCTGGGCTGCGCCGGGCCGCGCTGCCTGCGCCGAGTGCTCACCGCCGCCGCCGCCTTCGCGCTGCAGACCAGGGACCTCAACATCAGCCTCACGGCCGTGGGGCTCATGGTACGCCGTCACCATCACCATCACCGGCCACTGCTGGGCTGCGCCGGGCCGCGCTGCCTGCGCCGAGTGCTCACCGCCGCCGCCGCCTTCGCGCTGCAGACCAGGGACCTCAACATCAGCCTCACGGCCGTGGGGCTCATGGTACGCCGTCACCATCACCATCACCGGCCACTGCTGGGCTGCGCCGGGCCGCGCTGCCTGCGCCGAGTGCTCACCGCCGCCGCCGCCTTCGCGCTGCAGACCAGGGACCTCAACATCAGCCTCACGGCCGTGGGGCTCATGGTACGCCGTCACCATCACCATCACCGGCCACTGCTGGGCTGCGCCGGGCCGCGCTGCCTGCGCCGAGTGCTCACCGCCGCCGCCGCCTTCGCGCTGCAGACCAGGGACCTCAACATCAGCCTCACGGCCGTGGGGCTCATGGTACGCCGTCACCATCACCATCACCGGCCACTGCTGGGCTGCGCCGGGCCGCGCTGCCTGCGCCGAGTGCTCACCGCCGCCGCCGCCTTCGCGCTGCAGACCAGGGACCTCAACATCAGCCTCACGGCCGTGGGGCTCATGGTACGCCGTCACCATCACCATCACCGGCCACTGCTGGGCTGCGCCGGGCCGCGCTGCCTGCGCCGAGTGCTCACCGCCGCCGCCGCCTTCGCGCTGCAGACCAGGGACCTCAACATCAGCCTCACGGCCGTGGGGCTCATGGTACGCCGTCACCATCACCATCACCGGCCACTGCTGGGCTGCGCCGGGCCGCGCTGCCTGCGCCGAGTGCTCACCGCCGCCGCCGCCTTCGCGCTGCAGACCAGGGACCTCAACATCAGCCTCACGGCCGTGGGGCTCATGGTACGCCGTCACCATCACCATCACCGGCCACTGCTGGGCTGCGCCGGGCCGCGCTGCCTGCGCCGAGTGCTCACCGCCGCCGCCGCCTTCGCGCTGCAGACCAGGGACCTCAACATCAGCCTCACGGCCGTGGGGCTCATGGTACGCCGTCACCATCACCATCACCGGCCACTGCTGGGCTGCGCCGGGCCGCGCTGCCTGCGCCGAGTGCTCACCGCCGCCGCCGCCTTCGCGCTGCAGACCAGGGACCTCAACATCAGCCTCACGGCCGTGGGGCTCATGGTACGCCGTCACCATCACCATCACCGGCCACTGCTGGGCTGCGCCGGGCCGCGCTGCCTGCGCCGAGTGCTCACCGCCGCCGCCGCCTTCGCGCTGCAGACCAGGGACCTCAACATCAGCCTCACGGCCGTGGGGCTCATGGTACGCCGTCACCATCACCATCACCGGCCACTGCTGGGCTGCGCCGGGCCGCGCTGCCTGCGCCGAGTGCTCACCGCCGCCGCCGCCTTCGCGCTGCAGACCAGGGACCTCAACATCAGCCTCACGGCCGTGGGGCTCATGGTACGCCGTCACCATCACCATTCCCAGCCATTGCTGGAAGCCTCTCTAATAGTGCGCCAGTTAGCTCGATCTTCAGCTATTCTTTCCCAGTGTTTGCCAGAAATCCTAAGTATGCCATCGCTCCACCTAGCTACAGGACGCCCTACACTTCGTTTACACCCCGCCACATACAGTCGTAATTCCGTTACGGAATCCCGAATCGGAAATTCTAAACGCATGCCTGCCAAACAAAATGTATAGACCTTTATTTATTCATTGTTTAATTCCGTTCGGACTTCCAAACTGAATGTGTGTGGTAGGTATATACATTCTATATGGCAGGCATGCGCTCGGAATTACGTTACGGAATTCCGTCGCGGGATTCCGTAACGGAATTCCGACTGTATGTGGCGGGCCGAAAACTCGTCTGCTCCAGCGCTAATCGGTCCTTCTGCAGAGGTGACAGACCACTGCCACTTCAGTTTGCTGATTCTTTGAGCAATGTCGTTTACTTTAGTTCTAGTCTTTAATTTAGTTCTGGTCTTTAGTTATTTCGTTTAGTTCTTTAGTGTCGAATCACCTCGTTCTGAATGCGATCCCTCAGTACCTCGTAATACACATGGAACATCGTAGAGACCAATCAAATACGAGAATGAATGAGAATTATCTGAGAGGCATGTCGTAAAATCCGTAAAAAAACGGAGATAGGTGGTAGCGCCTTGTGTCTAAATGCCTACCGGGTAAATACCCAATCTTCCCCATAAATTAAATACCCATATGGTATATGATACCGGGAAGATTTGGGTAAAAACCCGGAGGAAACTTTGGGTATTTACCCAATGCCCATTTTTGCTCGCCAGCGTCCGCCACCGTCGTTGGAAACTACGTTTACGTTTGAGGTGGTGATTGGAGGATTGTGTCCAAGCCGCGCAAAATATGACTTTCTATATTATTTAGGTTAAGAGGGTTTACTTCGATAGTTGGCAACGTCGCAAATAGCTGTCAAATATTTTGCTGTTTTCATTAATTTCTGAATATTACTGAATGAAAACATGAATTATCGCTCTATGGTTGAATAAAACATTAAGTATGGATTGCAACAGTTATCATAGTAACACGAAGTTTTTAGTGTTATGGAAGTAATATCTGTTGAAAACTTGCCATCGCAGTTTCCATGCATGTTAATGTAATCTTATCATTTGAATGCCTAACCAACAAATATAAAACGAGACGCATCATTCAACCATAGAATGGTATCTTCCTTTTTAATTCAGCAATATTGAGAAATTAATAAAAACAGCGAAACATTTGACAGCTATATGCGACGTTGCCAACTTTCGGGATAAACACAAAAGCATGTATCTAACATTAGACGTGTGTTTCAGTGGAACATCTCCGACTACTTGTACCATAACCGGGACAAACTGGTCCCAGCCCTGGCCAACGACACCGTGTACCCAGAAGTACCCAACCACGCTTCGCTGCCACCGCTTGACGCTTTGTGGATGTGCCTCTACATACGACTCAGTGAGTTTACACCGCTTAACAGGCTGGGGCCTTAGCACATCTAAATATATAAAACTCAAAGGTGACTGACATAGTGATCTATGAACGCACAGCCCAAACCACTGGACGGATCGGGCTGAAATTTGGCATGCAGGTACATGTTATGACGTAGGCATCCGCTAAGAAAGGATTTGGCAAAATTCCCACGGGAATGGGAAAAATCGGGATTTTACTTTTTAATATTTCTGCGCATACGAAGTTGCGGGGAAAAGCTAGTTCATCATAAAGTTATAGCCGGTCAAGATCGACAAACACTTAAAAACCATCCAAGTTCCTCATTTACCTATAATGGGAATGAAAGAAAGCACAATGTGCAGATTGCCATGAAGCAGAGAAAACGCATGTCCTCTGTGAGTCTACCTTTCATACATAAACGTACCTTTTCTACCTAGGGAGGCATATTATACACCCAAAAGAGATACAAAATATCACCGCCCAAAGAATCTGGAAATTCCTGGACTCAACGGGCATTTCAGGTAAACTGTAACAAAACTCAAAAGGGCCGTCACAATAGATCTGCCATGGTCGAGATGACACATGTATGGCCCTACGAACCCCCAATAATAAAATGCTGACGCAGCCAAAGTTACCAAAGTTTTCGTAATAAATCAAATCAATCATTTATTCAGCAAATTGGCCACATAGGGGCACTTTTACACGTCTGAAAGACGTTCAATGCTGGTAAATAAGCATTGAATGTATCAAAAATTAACGCTTCACCCACAACGACGAATATTTGTTTTCGCTGTTGTTTGGATTGTAAACACAGTCTGGCCTCGTCATAGACGTAAATAATATAGACCCGGTCTAATGTACACGTAATATGTCCCCACTTCCACGGTGTCCAATCCAAAGTTCTGTCACCGAGCGTGCGTGACAATAAGCGTTTTTAAAAAAACTTTTTTCGAAACTGATTCTGAGTATCTAAGAACTCGTCTCGTTGTTGGAAAAATGTGACTCAGCTTTAGTGTCACGATATAAGTTTAACTTTGGATTGGACACCAATGAAGTGGGGAAACATGACATGTATCTACGTTAGGCCGGGTCCATACGAAGTATTATTTATGTCTATGGGCCTCGTTCACTTGATCCGTAATATCAAACATGTTACAAAGAAAAGTTTAAATTGTAAAAGAACCTTAAAAAATCACGTGTATCAATATTACTCGTAAGACGCAACGAAATTCAATAGTCAGCGGTTGCTATTTAGGGTGAGCTGATCTCAAGCATAGTTGACGGACTCCTGGTCGTCAAATATGGCCGCCGAGCTGTCATTCCATACAGAAACGTCATTTTGCCCCATGGTAATAGTACATTACAGACCTAGGGTGGTGAATTCGTAAATGTCCCAGATCGCAGGTTTCTGTGGCACGAACCGAAGGTGAGGGCCATAAATATGCGATCTGGGGCTTTACGAATTACCGCCCGTGGTTTGTCAAAAGTTTTACGTCTTGCCTTGGCCAAGAAGTGAGATTTTCTTTACGGCCAAGGGTGATGTAATAGTACATTACAGACCTAGGGTGGTGAATTCGTAAATGTCCCAGATCGCAGGTTTCTGTGGCCCGAACCGAAGGTGAGGGCCATAAATATGCGATCTGTGGCTTTACGAATTACCGCCCGTGGTTTGTCAAAAGCTTTACGTCTTGCCTTGGCCAAGAAGTGAGATTTTCTCTCCGCGTAGCGGGCAGAAAATCACACTTTACGGCCATGGGTGACGTAAATATCGCATATTTATGGCTCTCACCTTCGGTTCGGGCCACAGAAACCTGCGATCTGGGACATTTACGAATTCACCGCCCTAGGTCTGTAATGTACTATTACAAACCTGCGATCTGGGACATTTACGAATTCACCACCCTAGGTCTGTAATGTACTATTAACGTTAACTTTCACGGACGGTTTGAATCAACCCACCCTTACACGTTTGTATCCAGCTTCGCATCGTGCCTGCTTTTGTGTATCGATATGTAACTCTAATCAGCTTGTAACCCACACCCTCTTCTTTCCAGGCGAGCTGTGCACGGAGCCGCGGGCGCCTGTCAGGCGAGCCGCCAGCCAGACGCTCTTCAGCTGCATCGGCGCTCACGGCGGGCTGCTCAGCAAGCCGGCCTGGCGCGCGCTGCTGGCCGTGCTGTTCCCCATGCTGCACCAGGTGCCCGGCCATCCTGCCCACTGCTGGGCGCGCCTGAGGACTAGGGGCATCCAGCAGGATCTACAATACTTGCGATTCCATCTTATAACGCACTCCTGCTGGAAACTTTTCGCCGACCCAATGCAGATTGGGGACTTCACATACATTTCTACAGGCATCGGCACGAATCTCGAGCGATGCGCAGAAGTCGAAAATTAGATTTCATAGGCGGAGGGGCGCGCGACGGCTGCTATGACGTACGCGCACGCTATTGGCCCTTCAGTCGAACCCATGCCACAGAATATTTAATAGTAGAATAGCCACGGAATCACCCGCCTGAATCTAGCCGGCGCGCAACTCGCTCCCAATTCGCCCTTACCGTCATTTGTTTCATCCGGAGATGGAAAGTGGATCACTGGCCCGCGTAGTTGGTACACACACATTTACAAGTGTACAGACGTCATCGCATGCAAACATGGACACTTCATTCGAATTATGTTCGAAATCGTGCTTTTATAGGCCGTATCCGCCCTGTGCCCATGCGCATCAATCCCCTCTACTTTCGCTCACCGCTCAAGATTCATGCTTGAGCTTGTATTGCTGCGTAGAAACGGTCAGACATCTCACACGATCAAAAATATAATCAGGGGCCTCATTCGGGAAGCTAAGGGATTTCATAGGGATTCTATGCAGAATGTCAAAATTGAATTGAAACTGAATTTTAAAAACCTACATTTAGAGTTCAATTTGAGCATCGTGACGTTTTAACGTTCCTTTTAGAATCCCTATGAAATCCCTTCGCTTCCCGAGTAAGGCCCCTGAATAAAATACCTACAGCATTTAGTATGTAGGGTTCCATTGTAGCACTAATATAAAAAAAATACAAATAAATGTCAACATCAACAACAATGATCTTTTTTTTATACACGGACGAAAGGTTTTCCTCTGCCTAAGAAATTCATAGTATTACTAGCTTTTCCCCGCAACTTCGTATGCGCAGATATATAAAAATGTTAAATCCCGTTTTTTTCCGTTCCCATGGGAATTTCGCAAAATCCTCTCTTAGTGCTCCCCTACGTTCCCTAAGGAACTTGCATGCCAAATTTCAGCTCTCTACGACCAGTAGTTTCGGCTCTGCGTTGATCGATCAGTCAGTCAGTCAGTTTCTTGTTTTATATATATAGACTATGGATTTTTTATATCTGTTTAACAGGAGCAGATTTTTTTCAACGGTGTTCCTTCGACAGGTCCAGAAACAGTCCAACATCGCGAGTTCAGAGAAGGTGGACACGGGAGAACACATCCTGATCCATCACACGAGGAACACGGCGCAGAAGCAATGGGCCGAGACGCAGGTAATCTTTGAACATTGACCTATTATATAATAACGTATGGACGAACAGTGCCTAACAGAATATGTCAAAATATATGGAGCAAACTGACATTGGAAAATACGTTGCAATATGCTAATAACGCCTATTTATAATATGTGTCAAGATATAGTACATTATTGCAGAGGCCGCCAAGAAGCGCATTGCCGGACGAGTCAGTTAGAAGGCTGAGCGAAGCGAAGCCTTCTATTAGTACGAGTCCGGCAATCGCAATTGCGGCCGAGGTATATATAATGCTTTTCTCAAACAGCGAGGAAATACGTAAGGTCAGTCGGGGCAAGTGCGCCAGGATGGGGTAAGTGCACCTAACATAAATATATCGAAACCTATAAATATTACTCAACTAGTAGTTGGCTATTTACAAGGCATATGGGCAAAATAAATTTAGGCGCACTTACCCCACATCAGTATTTACTACTTCCATGATCGTGGATGATTTGGCCATGGAAGTTGTACTTATTACCTCCACGGATTTGTCAGTTTCGGGGCAAGTGCGCCAGGATGGGGTAAGTGCGCCTAACATAAATATATCGAAACCTATAAATATTACTCAACTAGTAGTTGGCTGTTTACAAGGAATAGGGGCGAAATAAATTTAGGCGCACTTACCCCACATCAGTATTTACTACTTCCAAGATCGTGGATGATTTGGCCATGGAAGTTTTACTTATTACCTCCATGTATTTGTCAGTTTCTCTACAGAGGTGTCTCAAATAGCAAGCGAATTAAAAAAAAACACACACACGACAATAATGTTTTTGCTGGCCATTGCCGGCCTTGGCCAGCAAAAACATTATTGTCGTGTGTGTGTTTTTTTTAATTCGCTTGCTATTTGAGACACCTCTGTAGAGAAACTGACAAATCCATGGAGGTAATAAGTACAACTTCCATGGCCAAATCATCCACGATCATAGAAGTAGTAAATACTGATGTGGGGTAAGTGCGCCTAAGTTTATTTCGCCCCTATGCCTTGTAAACAGCCAACTAAGTACTAGTTGAGTAATATTTATAGGTTTCGCTATATTTATGTTAGGCGCACTTACCCCATCCTGGCGCACTTGCCCCGAAACTGACAAATCCATGGAGGTAATAAGTACAACTTCCATGGCCAAATTATCCACGATCATGGAAGTAGTAAATACTGATGTGGGGTAAGTGCGCCTAAATTTATTTCGCCCCTATGCCTTGTAAACAGCCAACTATGTACTAGTTGAGTAATATTTATAGGTTTCGATACTTTCGATATATTTATGTTAGGCGCACTTACCCCATCCTGGCGCACTTGCCCCGACTGACCTTACGTATTTCCTCACTGTTTGAGAAAACCATTATATATATATACCTCGGCCGCAATTGCGATTGCGGGACTCGTACTAATAGAAGGCTTCGCTTCGCTCAGCCTTCTAATTGACTCGTCCGGCAATGCGCTACTTGGCGGCCTCTGCAATAATGTACTATATACAAAAGTAAACCTAACACTGTGACTTAAGTGTCAAATTTACTGAGCGCCAAACGGGTGACTTGACGGGCCATTATTCATCGGCTGATTGTGAATCCTTATAACATGAATACATCAATGTCTCTGAAATATTATACTAGCCTTTTTATCATTATCAAAAGAAAATTAGTATAGAAATACCACTGTTAGATCTCCTCCATGGTATTCCCGCCATATGCAAACATTTTAGAAACCTACAGACTGTTGAAAAAAAATGGTGTTAAAATTGTCTATGATAATTTTCTTTTTAAACTGACTTATACAAACGTACATACGGCATCCAGCAAAACGTTGTGACCGATCGATATTTTGCCCTCAGAATCAGGTATCGATTCTAAACATGTTTGTTTAGGTTTTTATTTTTTTTCAAATTGGGAAAAATTTGGGATTCAGGTATCGCTCACACCATCAATCTCATACGTGATTTTTTTCACCAACTCAAAAGAAATAATAACCTAAAAAACATGCATACAATCAATAGCGGATTCTGTTAGTAAAATAACGTCACGTTTTGGACCCCGTATTCAAAACGAAAGGGAATTATTTTCCGTCCCGTCTCATCACGAAATAATCTTAGCTAAAGTCCAGTACAGACCACATAGACATAGACATTTATTTCTCAATATCAAATTACAGCATATTTTACATGTCAAAATAAGAGAATTTCACATTGAGATCGTCAGAAAGAATACAAAATAAAAATAAAATGAAAATCAGGAATAAAATGTTTCACCGTTAGGATCGTCTTTTCATACCAAAATAAGAAATAATGTTAACAAGTAATAGGATTAATGGTACAATTGGTATGCCAAATTATATATTACAAATTTATAAATCTAAGATTCTTTAACAGAATATAACGGATGTTCCACATACACATTACCGTATGACATATTTATTGGAGCCGTGTATTTATGTCCAGGTGCTGACTTTGTCCGGAGTATCCCGGGTGTTCCACTCGCGGTTCCAGTTTCTAACTACGATTGGAGACTTCAGCCGGTCCTGGGCCGCCTTGCTGGACTATATCACGGACTTTGCACTGCGGAAGAGTCATGAGGTAAGTATTTGGTTCTCTACAGTGAATATAAATGAATTATTTAATACAGGTGCTCATAAAGTAAACATTTCGATACCTGTTTAACGTGCCAAAATTTCCGAACGAGCGTTTTTTTGTTTATTTGACAGCCAGTGAGCGTGCCTGTTCGATGTTAATGTAGACAATACCAGATAGATGGCAGCACCTGTCCATTAAAACACGCAAGCGTTTGCATTCCAAAATTTATATATAAGGTTTTCTAAAACTACTGTACCCTCTCTCTTTCACTCGCAAGTATCAAATTAAAAATTAAGAAGATTAATCCGAATTTCATTTTATCCATCCCGCTTGTGGCCGAACATGGTCCAATCGAATCGGATAAGTAATTAATTAAATGCAATTAATAGTGTCGTTGCGCACGGTCGACTCGGGAGTGCAGTGTTAACACGGTGTACGTTGTATCGGACAGTGATAAGCAGCGAGCGAGCGCAGTGTTCATAGCAGGAAAACTGTACCGTGTGTGCTTTATTATTGTAATAGCGGGTAGTTTTTCGTACGAAGTAAGAAATATGGTGTTAAAAGTTGAACTTTGGGAACAAAGGAATCGTAATTACGTGGACTTAGTATTCTTACATTAAAATATCCGTTTATTACGTACTTTTTTGCAATGATTGTGCTATAAACGTTGAACTTTAATCGAACAATTAGTTAACGCTCGCTCATTCGGAACTCTGGTTAAATAGGTGGACAGTTACAAGTGAAATAAACATTTATAAATAACCGGCGTAAAGTGAACCTTTTTAGTTCGTGTTCTAGAACATTCAAGGTGGTGAATTTGAACTTAATACAGTTGGTGGTGCGTACATATTATGCAAAATGGAAGTTAGTAGCTATATCAAACTGCAGATTGGGATCCAAGATAAGATATGTAAGGCACAAATTAACTGGAAGAAAACGCCTAAGGTTAGAATAACTGCTACATACGTGGAAACGAGGTTAGAACTTCTGAATAGTTATTGGGCTCAATTTGAGGAAAATCATCAAAAGATTTTAATCAGTTCAGATGAATCGCAAGAGGACGATAGCTATTTTCAAGGAGATGTTTACGATGTCGTAGAGGAGAAGTATATCGAGTATAAAACTGAACTAAAGGAAGTTTTGGCAAAATTCAAACCAGAGCAGCCCCGATCAACGACGGACACACAAAGTAGCAGTAATAGTGTTGAATCCAATGTGGTCAAGTTGCCTAAAATAATTTTACCGACATTTTCGGGCAAGTATATGGAATGGCCCACATTTCACGATTTATTCGAATCGTTAATACATACTAATCCATCCTTAGCAGCGGTGCAAAAACTACATTATCTTAAAAGCCATTTATGTGGTGAGGCGGAACAGTTATTGAGACATATACCTATTACGGAGGCGAATTATGAACTGTGCTGGCTGCAATTAAAGAAGAGGTACAATAACAAGCGGTATATCGCGTCTTGTATTCTCAACAGGTTAGTGGGCCAAAGGGCGCTGACCACGGAATCCTCAAATGGAGTTAAACAACTGCTAGACACCACAACCGAATGCTTGAACGCACTGAAAAATATGAACATAGATATTTCGACGTGGGACATTCTTATCATCCATCTGGTTACCCAGAAACTAGACCATGAATCCAGGAAACAATGGGAGCAAAAAATTAGTGACTATGCAGAGGAGTTGCCACAATTCAGTGAGTTTTCTGCATTTTTAGAATCCAGATTTCGGTCTTTAGAGTTTTTAGAGCCGAAAGACAAGAGGGAAAGTAGAACACGGGAGAATGTGGAACGACCAAAGGTATTTCATGTCACTAATTCTGTATCTTGTCCATTTTGCTCAGACGCCCATTTGTTATATCAGTGCAAAGCCTTTGGTCATGAGAATATTCAAAGTCGACGAGATTTCATTCAGAAAAAGCAACTTTGCTTTAATTGTTTTGGAGCCAATCATTCTGCAATACAGTGCAAACGACACACAGCCTGTAGACGTTGCGGCCGACGTCATCACTCCCTGCTGCATCCAGACGGCAGCAGGCGCGGCCGGCCCAGGCTGAGGGCGCCCCGCGAGAGGGCATCCACCAGCGAGAGGGCATCCATCCACAGGGAGAAGCGGGACCAAGTCGTATAGTTAATCATTTCTCAGAAGGATCAGTAATGTCAACTGGTCAAGTAATGTTAGCCACTGCTTTAGTTAAGGTAGAAAATAAGGATAATTGTCATACCTTTAGAGCATTGCTGGACCAGGGTTCTCAGGCCTCATTTATTACGGAGTTTGCAGTACAGTCACTGCAGCTGCATAAACTGCCAGTCAGAGGTATTGTATCGGGTTTGGGAGGAGATCAAAGCTCCATGTCGATGAAATATATGGTAAGATTCAAATTACAGTCCACTTGTAGCTCTTTTAGTTGCGTCATCCAAGCCTACGTATTGAATCGACTAACATCCACTCTTCCTTCACAGCAAATTGAGATACACGACTGGCCGGAGTTGACGGAGCTGACGCTGGCCGATCCAGGATACAGTACGCCGGGTAACGTGGACATGTTGCTCGGCGCTGACGTTTATGGACAGATTTTAGCCAACGGTATCGTTCGTAATCCACTGGGCACACTGACAGCTCAGAATACCGTACTTGGTTGGATTCTCTCGGGAAGAGTTCAAGTAAGTAACCACTGTGATACTATTATTAGTACCCATATCCTGGATAATTCAGTGAACGATTTACTCCGTCAGTTCTGGGAACTAGAGACTGATCACCCATGCACATTCCTGTCTAAGGAAGAACAAGCTTGTGAGAGCCATTTTGAATCCACTACAACTAGAGACAGCAACGGTCGCTATGTTGTCAGTCTGCCATTTCGTGACGAGGATCCACTGTGCAAGTACGGTGATTCTCGAAAGGTTGCTTTAAGAAGATTTCAGCTGTTAGAGAAGAAACTTGGTAAAGATCCACTTCTAAAGCAAGAATATAGTAAGGTCATGAACGAATACGTTACTATGAATCACATGGAGCGTATCGAAGACGAGCGAGAGGTAAATAAACCTGGATGTGTTTATATGCCTCACCACGCGGTTGTCCGTGAGGACAAGGCTACAACCAAGGTTCGCATCGTTTTCGACGCCTCGTGTAAAGGTGTGAACGGTAAATCACTTAATGACGAGCTCTTAGTAGGTCCACGGCTGCAACCTGAATTACGTCATATCATCATGCGATGGCGGATCCATCCAATTTGTTTTGTTGCCGACATCATTAAAATGTACCGGCAAGTCAAAGTTGCACCAAAGGATACAGATTTCCAGCGTTTATTGTGGAGAGAGAATCCAAACGAAGATATTCGAGATTATAAAATGTTACGTGTAACCTTTGGTGTATCTTCGGCGCCCTATCTTGCAGTCAAAAGTTTGCAGCAGGTTGCTAAAGACGAAGGTAACCAGTATCCATTGGCTGCGGAAAGGGTATTGCATGATTTTTACATGGACGATTACATGAGTGGTTGCGAGACAGAAGATGAAGCTGTAAGGATTTACACGGAAACTGTTGAGTTGTTAGGCAAGGCAGGGTTTGAACTGCAGAAATGGGCGAGCAACAGTAAACAGCTAATGCATGAGATTTATTCAAGTCCCGTAACTGACGGTAACAAATATATTAAGGTAGACGATGTGATTAAAACTTTAGGTTTATCCTGGAATATGCACACTGATTCATTTCAGTACACTGTTAATTTACCTGAACAGGGGGGTCCTGTTACAAAAAGGACAATTCTATCCGATATATCCCGCCTTTTCGATCCACTCGGATGGATTGCGCCTGTTATTATTCTCGCAAAAATATACATGCAAAAACTATGGATTTCAAGACTCTCTTGGGATCAAGAAGTCGATCCTACGCTCCTGGACGAGTGGAACACGTTCAGGCAAGAATTAACAGTGCTCAACGAGTTCGTCGTGCCCAGATGGGTAGGAGTGAGCAGTATTGCAGCCGACACCGAGCTGCATGGGTTCAGCGACGCCTCGAATGACGCCTTCGCAGCCGTTGTTTATCTACGAGTAGTGGATAATGAAGGTAATGTTACTGTTCATCTACTAACTGCTAGGACGAAAGTGGCCCCCATCAAACAAGTCTCTATTCCACGCCTAGAGCTCTGTGGCTCGGTGTTATTGGCGAAACTGCTAGCTGAAGTGTCGGATGTTCTGTCCATACCCAGATCACGATGCCGAGCATGGACAGATTCGACTATAGTCTTAGCGTGGCTCAAGGGTCAGCCAAATAGATGGACTACCTTTGTTGCCAATCGCGTGTCAGAGATACTGTCAATCCTCAATCACGATCAGTGGTCCCATGTAGAATCTAGCCAGAATCCAGCTGATTGTGCATCACGAGGTCTGTACCCCCGAGACTTTCTTAAATTTGATTTATGGTGTCAAGGTCCTGGTTGGCTACGTCGCTCTAATTATGACTGTCCCAAAGTTGAGTTATCCACAGAGGTAGAAGCTAAACCAATCAAGGTTCACTTATCCACGGTCCCGTCTACCTCTTCGTCATCAGAGGAGTTTGATATCTGGTCAAGATACTCGTCGTTGTCCAAAACAATAAGAGTTGTAGCTTATTGTTTCCGCTTTATAAAGAGAATTAAACGCGAACCTTTGCCTTCTTATCTAACTTCAAAGGAATTAGATAATGCCTTGAAGGTAGGCATAAAGTGTTGCCAATCGTCATCCTTTCCGCGGGAGTTAGATAAGCTGATGAAATCCACCCCGCTTCATCGTAGCAGCAGCGTGCTTTCACTATGTCCAATGTTAGACGAGGAGGGAATAATGCGGTCCCGAGGGCGGATTCAACAAAGCAGCGTCGGATATGATGTGAAGCATCCTATTATATTGCCTAGTGATCACAATTTATCCAAGTTAATAGTCGCTGACGCTCACGTAAAGACCCTCCACGGTGGTCCCCAACTTATGTTGAATTACATAGGTAAGATCTAAGTTTTGGATTTTGCATATCCAAGGGTTAATCAGGCAGGTTCTTAAAAAGTGCGTCAAATGCGTACAATACAGTCTAACCAAGGTGAACCCTTTCATGGCGGATTTACCAAGCTCTAGAGTGACGGTCGCTCGACCGTTTTACCGTAGTGGTGTCGACTACGCTGGCCCCATTAATATCAGGATATCCAAGGGCAGAGGCTGTAAATGTTACAAGGGCTACATAGCACTGTTTGTTTGCATGGTGACGCGTTGCATACATTTAGAAGCTGTAAGTTCCTTAACAACAGAAGGGTTTTTGGCAGCGTTCCGTCGTTTTGTCTCGCGACGGGGCCATTGTAAGGAAATCTGGAGCGATAATGGCACGAACTTCGTTGGCGCTGCTAAGGAACTTCAGATCCTTTTTAAGAAGGGTAATTCTTGTGTCATGGACGAGGTAGCGGCTGCTCTGGCGAATACTAGCACCGAATGGCATTTTATAGTACCGCGAGCACCAAATTTCGGTGGTATATGGGAAAGTGGCGTGAAATCCACCAAATACCACCTCAAACGTGTCTTAGATGGCACCACGTTGACCTTTGAAGAGCTATCTACGGTCCTGGTGCAAATAGAGGCTTGCCTCAATTCACGACCGATGTATAGGATGCCATCAACGGAATCAAATACTGTAGCTCTCACTCCCGGCCATTTCCTGATAGGCGAGCCCCTGGTAACTCCCCCCGATGGTAGTTATGAGAATTGTGTCATAAGCCCGTTGCACAGGTGGCAATTAACCCAGAAACTGATGCAGCAGTTCTGGCGCAAATGGTCGAAGGAGTACCTGACGACGCTCTATCAGAGGTACAAATGGACTAAAGTCACCCCCGAGCCCAAGGTAGGTGACGTTGTTCTGGTCAAGGAGGATGATCTCCCTCCCTCGAAATGGTTACTCGGGTTAATAGAGGAGAAGCACCCTGGTCCAGATAATATTACTAGAGTAGTTACTTTGAGATGCAAAAATACAAAACTTGTAAGGCCGGTTTCAAAATTGTGCATATTACCAGTAGCAAGTGAAACAACAGATGTATAAAAATAGTATCATATGTATTTGCATGTCATTAATGTTAAGGTTAAATAGTTAAATATTAACGTACTTAGAAGCTATGAGAATTATTTGCCTTTGAGTAAATCCCCAGATTCATTCAGTACATTGGTCGCTATTATGTTATACCACAAATGTACCTAACGTATTTTCATCTATACAATAAGCAATATTCACTCCTTTCAGTTCTGTTTTATCAGGCATAGCTATCTCTGCGTACATTCTATTCATGTGTACATCAATGGTCGTTATATGCTTATATGTAATCTTAGTTAGTAATTAGTAAGTACATGTTATTTGGTTGTTAATCTTAGAAGTTGCTGGATTTTGTCATGGTGGGCGGTTTGAAGAACATACTGTCCTTGGTGGGCGGAATGTTCGATGTTAATGTAGACAATACCAGATAGATGGCAGCACCTGTCCATTAAAACACGCAAGCGTTTGCATTCCAAAATTTATATATAAGGTTTTCTAAAACTACTGTACCCTCTCTCTTTCACTCGCAAGTATCAAATTAAAAATTAAGAAGATTAATCCGAATTTCATTTTATCCATCCCGCTTGTGGCCGAACAGTGCCTAAAGTTGTTTTTTACGAACTAGTGCGTAAGTGCCTAAAGTTTTTGAGCTTCATCCTGGTCATTTATTTTTTTATTCTTTTTTTTCGCAAATTGTTCGCTTTCGCTCGCGCCAACATAACGTGATAAAATGACAAATTTTTGGCACTTGCATCAAAATACACTATTTTGGTCATAACTATAATAATGACGGCTTTCTTCAGATGTCGCGCACTGTACCGACTGCGCCAATGAATGCCTTTAAGAGCTTTAACTGAGCCAAACCTGTCAACCTTTAAGTTGACAGGTTTGGCTCAGTTGGTAGTGACCCGGCCCTCTGTTCCGACGGTCGCGCGTTCGAATGCCGCTAGGGGTAAACTGTGTGAGGAGTACAAATGTTTGCACTCTGAGTCATGGATATTTTTTATTTATACATGGTGGGTCAGAAAATATGGCAAATAATTAATAATTAACCCACAGTATCGGCTATCGATTCTAAGTATATTGTATAGGTCTTTAATTTTTTTTGAGTTGTTAAAAAAAACATTTTGTATAGGATTCAGGCGTCGCTCACACAACCAATCCCATATACAATTTTTTTTTTACCAACTCGAAAAAAATTCAAGACCTATACTATACAATATACTTAGAATCGATAGCCGATACTGTGGGTTAATTATTTGCCATATTTTCTGACCCACCGTGTATACATATATGTATGTATTTTTCTATAAAAGTATTTATTACGTTTTCTAGCATCCATAGTAGCATTGCTTAGTTTGGGGCTTAGTCAAATTGTGTAAATATTCATTCATTTTATTTCTTTTAAATGACTTTGAGATGATTGTCTCTTTCTGCGATAGTTCTTTGAAGACATGATAAAAAACGACATGGAAATAGGAGTGTCAATAGACTCAAGTATCACTAGCGATTCAGACTGGGGTAATTTCTATTAGCGGTTCAGACTGGGGTAATTTCTATTAGCGGTTCAGACTCGGGTAATTTCTATTAGCGATTCAAACTGGAGTAATAATTTCTATTTGCGATTCAGACTGGGGTAATTTCTATTTGCGATTCCTACTAGGGCAATAATTTCTATTTGCGATTCAGACTGGGGTAATCATTTCTATTTGCGATTCAGACTGGGGTAATATCTATTTGCGATTCAGACTGGGGTAATAATTTCTATTTGCGATTCAGACTGGGGTAATCATTTCTATTTGCGATTCAGACTGGGGTAATATCTATTTGCGATTCAGACTAGGGCAATAATTTCTATTTGCGATTCAGACTGGGGTAATAATTTCTATTTGCGATTCAGACTGGGGTAATATCTATTTGCGATTCAGACTAGGGCAATAATTTCTATTTGCGATTCAGACTGGGGTAATAATTTCTATTTGCGATTCAGACTGGGGTAATATCTATTTGCGATTCAGACTAGGGTAATAATTTCTATTTGCGATTCAAACTGGGGTTAATTTATATTAATTTGTAAACTTTTCAGGTGTCAGTGGCAGCTCTAAAGTCATTCCAAGAGGTGGTGTCGGCGGCGGGGCGCGCGGCGGAGGCCGACGCGGACGGAGTCCTGCAGAAGAGGGTGTGGGCCTCCGCGTGGCAGGCCTGGGGCCGCGTGGCGGGCGCCGCGCCCAGCGAGCCCGGTGAGTGCCGCAGTGTCCGGCGGAGGCCTGCACGAGAGGGTGGGGGCCCCCGTGTGGCCGGCCTGTAATTCGTAAAGCCCCAGCTCGCATATTTATCGGCCTCACCTTCGGTTCGGGCCACAGAAACCTGCGATCTGGGACATTTACGAATTCACCACCCTAGGTCTGTAATGTACTATTATTTGGCTGTTGCAGTGTCGGAGGACGGTAAACCCGCGGACACATACGCGCCCTCCTTAAACTTCCTGACGACGCTGGTGCAAAATATTTCCGCTCATCTTCCAGCATATACGACCTACGTGAGTATGCGTTTATTTTACACATGTTTTATACTGTTTTTAATGGGGTCTAAAGATGATATGACTAAGAAAAGAAACGGTAATGGTTGAATTTAGTGTTCGATTTAAAAATGACACATAATAGTACATTACAGGCCCAGACGGTGAATTCGTCAATGTACCAGATCTGGGGCTTTTCGCCCCAAAAATTTTTACGTCTTGTCTAGGCTAGGAAGAGTGATTTTCTCCGAGAAAATCCAACTACGGCCAAGGGTGACACAAAATAATGATGATACAACTCTTCAAAGTTGTTTTCTTGTTGTGCGCATGACATTATAACTTGAATAATCATTTGGAGACGATAAACGCTCTTTTGTTTGAGGTGAGCGGTTGACATTGTACGGTCTCAACACCGTGCATTTTTATTTGCTTACTCACGAGTCTCGCGACCTGCTTTGGGCCACGTGACAACGATATATTATAAGATTATAATTAATGTACTTATTGGCGATAATCATCACTAACTATCGTGCAGTTCACTATCAAGAGAAAGAAATTACCAAACTGATTACGGTGTATACCTAACTGCTTAACTTCAATA
>OZ020297.1:7747584-7814326 GCA_963971205.1 Aethes cnicana
ACGCGTGAGTAGGGCCGCGCCCTAGGGACAGCAGAGACCACATCCTGCGGGGCGCGCCGCCCTGGCGCTCGTGCGCGCCGGCTCGCTGCACGCCCGCGCCGACACGCGTGAGTAGGGCCGCGCCCTAGGGACAGCAGAGACCACATCCTGCGGGGCGCGCCGCCCTGGCGCTCGTGCGCGCCGGCTCGCTGCACGCCCGCGCCGACACACGTGAGTAGGGCCGCGCCCTAGGGACAGCAGAGACCACATCCTGCGGGGCGCGCCGCCCTGGCGCTCGTGCGCGCCGGCTCGCTGCACGCCCGCGCCGACACGCGTGAGTAGGGCCGCGCCCTAGGGACAGCAGAGACCACATCCTGCGGGGCGCGCCGCCCTGGCGCTCGTGCGCGCCGGCTCGCTGCACGCCCGCGCCGACACGCGTGAGTAGGGCCGCGCCCTAGGGACAGCAGAGACCACATCCTGCGGGGCGCGCCGCCCTGGCGCTCGTGCGCGCCGGCTCGCTGCACGCCCGCGCCGACACGCGTGAGTAGGGCCGCGCCCTAGGGACAGCAGAGACCACATCCTGCGGGGCGCGCCGCCCTGGCGCTCGTGCGCGCCGGCTCGCTGCACGCCCGCGCCGACACGCGTGAGTAGGGCCGCGCCCTAGGGACAGCAGAGACCACATCCTGCGGGGCGCGCCGCCCTGGCGCTCGTGCGCGCCGGCTCGCTGCACGCCCGCGCCGACACGCGTGAGTAGGGCCGCGCCCTAGGGACAGCAGAGACCACATCCTGCGGGGCGCGCCGCCCTGGCGCTCGTGCGCGCCGGCTCGCTGCACGCCCGCGCCGACACGCGTGAGTAGGGCCGCGCCCTAGGGACAGCAGAGACCACATCCTGCGGGGCGCGCCGCCCTGGCGCTCGTGCGCGCCGGCTCGCTGCACGCCCGCGCCGACACGCGTGAGTAGGGCCGCGCCCTAGGGACAGCAGAGACCACATCCTGCGGGGCGCGCCGCCCTGGCGCTCGTGCGCGCCGGCTCGCTGCACGCCCGCGCCGACACACGTGAGTAGGGCCGCGCCCTAGGGACAGCAGAGACCACATCCTGCGGGGCGCGCCGCCCTGGCGCTCGTGCGCGCCGGCTCGCTGCACGCCCGCGCCGACACGCGTGAGTAGGGCCGCGCCCTAGGGACAGCAGAGACCACATCCTGCGGGGCGCGCCGCCCTGGCGCTCGTGCGCGCCGGCTCGCTGCACGCCCGCGCCGACACGCGTGAGTAGGGACGCGCCCTAGGGACAGCAGAGACCACATCATTATACTGATTTGGCGGTATAGATGGCGCCACAGTGTCGCACTCTAAGTCAATCTGTCAACCTAAGTGACCATTGTACTTTTACGCTTTTTTAACTTTCAATGTTCTCACTTTAGAGAGTATGACAGCGTGTAGGTACACATTTTGGTCCAGCAGGGATAAGTTCAGTACAGTCAGCAGCAGAAGTAGATAAGCTGTCCAGGTGTTCAAAATGACCTACACACGCCCTTAGCGTCTTAAGAATAAGGTCGTGTGTAGGTCATTTTGAACACCTGGACAGCTTATCTACTTCTTCTGCTGACTGTACGAAAATCTTTGCAGACGAAGTCGCGGGTAAAAGGTCGTATTTTATATCTACTTACGTGTATAAAATACTTATGTGCAGAGAACGAGCTAGAACTGCGAGAGAGGGAAGAGTTCGCGAGATCCTGCTTCGAAACACTCCTGCAGTTCTCCATGCTAGAAGACGTAGCGCTCTCGGATGTTGAAGGTAACTTGTCACTATCATCATCATGATCATCATCTTTAACTTCAATCGTCTGTAGGACACTGGCCACCTGGATCACTACGGCCCATGGACACCGCAATCTCACATTTCTTTTCATTGCCGACCGTGAGGCCTAAGCACAGTATATTTAATAGTACAACATACAGAATGGCCACGGAATCACCCGCCTGAATCTAGCCCGCGCGCAACTCGCCCTTACCGTCATTTGTTTCATCCGGAGATGGAGAGTGAATCGTTGGCCCGCGTACTGGTACACACACATTTACAAGTGTACCGACGTCCTCGCACGCAAACATTGACACTTCATTCGAATTGTGTTCGAAATCGTGCTTTTATAGGCCGTGTCCGCCCTGTTTCTAACGAGATAAGGTTCAATTTGCTTTGCAGGTGATTTTGAATAATAAACGCGACTGTTTCTTGTACTAGATTTATTTGCACTGAGCGGGAGGGGAAGTAGGACAAAATTTGAGACGACATACCGCCCACCAAAACTAACAGTTTTCAACTTAAACTATTAGAACTTAAACTAAAAACTTACATATACCCCACTAGGGTTTGAGGTGTATCATACCTATCACATATACTAACTTATAGCACTGACATGACATAAACTCACAATCCAAACACTTTCACTCCCTTGAGATTGTAGTACATGGTAGGTTGAATAAAAATAAATAAAAGCAATGAGCGCACAAAGGCACACAAATAAGCTACTCCTTAACTTAAAAGTACCCGAGGCGCTATGAAGCAAACTGTAGGGTATCTAACAACAATCTTATATTTAAAGAACTATGTCAACCATTACAACAAGGGTTGCTCAAAGAATTATAGACTAAGTGGACTGTATAACTAACGTTTATACTTGTTTGTATGGATGACATTTATAATTTGAGATCCTTGAACATTTGTGGGTAATTAAGACCATAAATTAACTATTTAGTGTAAACAAAGTCTTATAAAGAAATAAATTTCCGAACCATTCATTAACCTATTATAGTAAGTAGAAACACAAAACAACTCTCTACTCTAAATAAGTAAGATATTTGTAAAACTTACTTTAAATGTAAACATTATTTTAACATTTATGTGATACTTATTAAGGAAACGTTTTAGTGAATAAGCATAATTTCGTTTTACTTATATAGGTAATTAGTTAAAGTGAACATACCTAAAGTTAAATAACATGGACAAGCGGCCAGCATAGTAAAATATAAGTAAGTATTATTTATCTTATTTAAGAAATGAAGTTAACCGCCCACCGTGAGATATTTTTTATTCTTCAGATTTAGGCAATAGTATCAATTTTGACAGTGGTCTTTTCAGAATATGATCACCCTTGCATTTTACCGACACTACGCGTACCAACTTGTCAGCCCCTGGGTGCAGAGCCGTGATTTTTCCCAGCAGCCACTTGGCTGGCGGCAATTCCTCCTCCTTAATGATGACGACATCACCTATAGAAGGAGACGGAACAATGTCATGCCACTTCTGTCTCTGCTGCAGCGTGTGCAGGTACTCAGACTGCCATTTCCTCCAAAAGTCTTGCATTTGTCGTTGTATCATCTGCCAGCGAGTCAACAAGTGCATACTTTTAGACTCATAATTTTCATCAGGTATGTTGATCACTGGCTCTCCGACAAGGAAATGTCCTGGTGTAAGGGGATTGAGCGTATCTATTGTTTCGTCCATTTGACACAAGGGACGCGAATTCAAACACGCCTCCACTTGTGCCAACAAAGTTGACATTTCTTCATAAGTCAATCTCGAAGTGCCATTTACTCTCAACAGATGGCGCTTCGCTGACCGGACTCCACTCTCCCATAATCCGCCGTGGGCAGGCATTTTCGGTGGTATAAAATGCCACGAGGTCCCGTCGTTAGCTAGGAGTTCAGCTATTTCTTCAACAACGGTTTTTGTACCCTTCGTGAACATATCCTTCAACTCCTTATCTGCACCAACAAAATTGGTGCCGTTGTCACTCCATATCTGTGCGCAGTGCCCTCTTCGCGCAACAAATCTGCGAAACGCCGCTATAAAGGCCTGGGCTGTGAGATCAGTCACTGCTTCGAGGTGGATTGCTCGCGTGCACATGCATACAAATAGGCAAATGTAGCCTTTAGTTGATTTGTGGCCTCGACCTTTAGAAGTTCTCAAATATACTGGGCCAGCATAATCAACCCCGCTGTGATAGAAAGCTCGATTCTGTGTGACCCTCGAAGAAGGTAGTTGCCCCATCAGTTGTTGCTTGGTTAGCGCACTATTCCTTATGCACACTACGCATTTCCGAGTGAAGTCTCTAACTGCTGATTTGAGACTTACTATCCAGTACTTGCTCCGGATGTATGTCATTGCTTGAGGAATAGTTCCATGAAATGTTTTCCTGTGAGCTTCTGCTACGATCAGCTTCGTCACGTGCTGCTTTTGAGGAACAATAATCGGGTGTTTTGAGCTTTCTGGTAAGTCTGCGCGATTCAAACGTCCACCAACTCTCAACAAGTCTCGATCGTCTAAATATGGTGTAAGCTTAATCAATGAACTTTTGTTTCTAACCTTTCCTTTCTTTTTCAGGTCTTCAATCTCTTGGCTGTATATTAAATTCTGGTAGTATTTTATACATCTTGTCTCCACTTCATTCAATTCTTCAACACTCACAATATCTCCTCTGTTCTGTTTGTTTTTATAATCTATAAATCTTCTACACAGTGATAATACTCTTTTCATTTTAGTCATTGATGAAAACTTCTCCCAGACAGGTGTGTCTTCCATTATCGTGTGAAATGACTTCTTGCTCTCTAATTCAGTTCCTGGAATCAGTATGGCTTTAAGCATCTCAGTCTCGTTTTCCTTTAACCAAGCGGGTCCGCTCCACCAAAGGTCGTTGGTTGCTAGATCTCGTGCTCTGATGCCTCTTGATGCAAGATCAGCTGGGTTATCCGCAGATGCAACGTGTCTCCATCTGTCACTATCCACCTGCTGTATGATCTCGGATACCCGGTTCCCGACAAACGTTTGCCATCGGCTTGGCTGGGATTGTAACCATGATAGAACCACCATTGAATCAGACCAGGCGTAAATTCTGTCCATGGGTACATTCAACAATCGAGAGATCTCATGCAATAGTTTTGCGAGCAATACTGCTGAACAAAGTTCTAATCTTGGCACTGAGAGTTGTTTTAACGGGGCCACTTTGGTTTTAGATGCAAGCATTGTGACGTGAACCTCGTCATCTTCATCTACAACTCGAGCATAAACAACAGCGCCATACGCCAGAGTTGAAGCATCTGAAAATCCATGAAGTTGTACATTCTTGCAACGTGATGTCATCTTTGTCCATCGTGGTATCTCCACAGTCTGTAACTCATGCAGCTCCTCTCTATAATTCATCCATTCATCTATAAGTTCGCAGGGCAACTCATCATCCCACTCTAGGCTGCAGAGCCACAGCTTCTGGATCATTGTTTTTGCAGTTATTATCACAGGTGAGAGCCATCCAAAAGGATCGAATAGACTAGCAACATCTGATAATATTACTCTTTTTGTTACAGGGTACCTGCTTTCCGGTAAGTTTACGGAAACTTGGAATGTGTCGCGTTTCCTGTCCCAGGTAAGTCCAAGTATTTTCACTATTTTATCTAATTTAATTTCTTTCTTTTCTCTTACAGGTCCCGGAGTATTCGAGATGTCTTCCAAAGCCGTCAGCAGTTCTTCAGAGTTGCTGGACCATTTCTGCATTTGGAAGCCTCCTGCCTTCATCAGATCCTCAATCTCTCGACAGACTATCTTCAGCTCGTTGATATCTTCGTGACCCGTCATGAGATCATCCATATAAAATGAATTTCTTATGACAGCTGCTCCTCGAGGGTACTTCTCTTCCTCGTCATCCGCCAAACGCTGTAGAGTTCGCACAGCCAGGTAAGGTGCAGCTGCTGTCCCAAATGTCACGGTAAGTAATTTGTAACTTTCTATTTTTTCAGATGCATCTTCTCGCCAAACAATCCGTTGTAAATCTGTGTGTTTGTCCTCCATTCGTACCTGACGATACATTTTGATTATATCGCCCACAACGCAGATTTTGTGTGTTCTCCATCGGAATATAAGACTGCGCAGGTCTGGTTGTATAGTAGGTCCTGTCATCATACTGCTGTTTAAAGAGCATCCGTTTGAGCCCCTAGCAGAGGCATCAAACACCACACGTACCTTGGATGTCTCCTTGTCCTCTCTGATCACAGCATGATGCGCGAGATAGATGGAGTTCCCTTCTTCCTCTGTTTCAGCTTTCTTCATATGACCTAGATGCATGTACTCTTGTATAACTTTCTTATATTCTGTCTTCAATTTGTCATTCTTTGCAAACTTTCTTTCGAGTTGCTCGAATCTGGTAATAGCTTGAGGCTTAGTGTTTCCACATAACTTCACCGTATCCTCCATGCTTGTCTTCAGGGGTAGTTGTACCACATACCGCCCTTCTTCATCTCTTCTTGTTGTTTGTTGATATATCTCTTCACATTTTTCTTCTTCCTTAGTCCACATTTTCTGTTTGCTGTATAGTTCGGTTTCTACCTCCCAAAACTTCTTCAACAGGTTGTTGTCTTCTTCTATTTGTCGCGTGATATGCAAACTTGTTATGTGCTGTGAAAGATTAAGTGAGGGATTAGTGTCGCCGGATAAAATCCAACCCAGGTGTGTTTTTTGTGCAACTAAGTTGCCCGGTCCTCTCGATAAACCTGTGTCTATGATTTCTCCAAACACGTCAGCGCCAAGAAGAATGTCTATTCTACCTGGAACGTTAAACGTGGGGTCGGCTAACTTCATCTCTTCAAGTTGAGGCCAATTAAAGCTTTTAATTTCCCTAGCTGGCAGCCTGCGCGTTAACGACTTTAATATAAAGGCATTTACATTAATAACAAAATTAATTTCATACCTTGATCTAATTTGTAACTCTACCATATGTTTGATGACCGTCTGATTGTCTTCGCCAACACCAGAGACTACTCCGCTGATAGCAGTTTTCTTCAAACCCAGCAACTCCACCGCCCGCGCGGTGACGAAGGAAGCCTCGGAGCCCTGGTCCAGCAACGCTCGCAGCACGTGCGCCTGCCCCGCCGCGCCCGGCACCGTCACCAGCGCCGTCGCCAGCAGGATGTCGCCGCCAGGTTGTGATACACTCGAAGTGTGCGCAGCTACCATTGTTTGTGTGTCTTCTTTATTGTCGTTGTTTGTGTCTTCATTTGAGTGCATCTGTTCACCTGCTTGTTTGTTATCTCGGTGTAATAAGGAGTGATGTTTTCTTTTACAGATTTGGCATGTTGTCCGCTGTTTACACTTGAATACTGAATGATTTGGAATGAGGCAGTTGAAGCATAGATTATTTTTCTGCACGAAACTGTGTCTGTCATCAATAGATTGCTTTGAGAATTGCTTGCACTGATAGATATAATGATTCTCGGTGCAGAAGGCGCATTTCAATTCTCGACTCGCAGCAGCGGCAGCAACATGAAACGTCTTGGGTTTGACAGGTTTGTAACTTTTATTAGCAGGTTCCACCATTTCCAGTGTACGAAATCTTGTTTCTAAGAATGACTTCAATCTGTCAAAGCTAGGGAGGTCGTCGGACTCATCGCCACTAATTAGTTCTTCCCACTGTTTATGAGTAGTGGGGTCCAGTCTCGAGACCACTATGAAGTTTACAATTGCGTCCCACTGCGTCGTCGGCAATTCTAATTGTTTCAGTGCACTCATACATTCCACTGAAGTGTCCAACAGCTGTCTTATTCCTGTAGCAGATTCGTGACTTATTGACTTTTGTGCAAAAAACTTCCTGAAAATACAATTAGCGATGTATCTTTTGTTAGCATATCTTTTCTTCAGAATTGACCATGCCTCATTATAATTTTCAGCGGTAATAGGAAATTGGCGTAATAATATTTCCGCATCTCCTACTAAACTTCCCTTTAAATAGTGCAGTTTTTGAACACTTTCTAATGAGTCATTTTTATGTACCAATGCCACAAACAAATCATGGAATGACTGCCATTCTGTATAACTGCCATTAAAAGTTGGAAGCGAAATATGCGGCAACTTTACATCTGATTTGGTTATTTTACATACCTCTTGCGTCTCGCATTTTGTTTCTATAACCAACGTATCCAGCATGCACTTCATATCCCCTTTGTACGTGTAATACAATTCTTCAAAGTCATTGAACGTATCATCAGCAAAATAGTTTAACGTAGAACGCTCCTCCTTAGGGACAGACAATATCAACTTTTCGTGAACTATCTTAAAATCCTTCCAATACGTGTCTAATGTCTCCAATCGGCCTTTCACATAACCTATAGTAAGTCTGTCTTTAGGCGACTTCTTGTAGTTGGCATACGCTTTGTTCAACCTTTCTAAAGCGTCTGCTTGAACTATCATGCGTTTTTCGATTGTCTCCATTGTATAAACTCACAAATAATCACTTCAATAATATCGAAAACACCGCTTGTATTTGTAGTCCGCCACGTTGTTTTTGTTACGTTCGCCGGCCGGCTCGCCGAAAGTATGACGCAATAATGTTTTCCGTAAAAAACACTGAATGTCTTGATCTTTATAGTTCTTTCAACGTAATTCACTTGTATTGTGTTATTGTCCAACTATTTATCCACATTTCACAACATATCTAACGTTAATTCACTCAAATTACATCGATTTTCTAAGCAAACCTATTATTCTTTTCGTCACTGTCAATTATCGCGGTTCGGATGGACCATGTTTCTAACGAGATAAGGTTCAATTTGCTTTGCAGGTGATTTTGAATAATAAACGCGACTGTTTCTTGTACTAGATTTATTTGCACTGAGCGGGAGGGGAAGTAGGACAAAATTTGAGACGACACGCCCTGTGGCCTAAGATAGAATGCCTCTTGTGCCAATTGGCTATGGGTGAAAAATGACAATGTGCTCGATTATTTTTTTATGGATAGGAATAACCTTCCGTATCAAGAGTAAAAAATCTCAGAATTTTCCGTGCGGTAGATTCTGCGTAAAAAATAAAATTGGTTTTACGTTACGACGATTGAAATAAAGGTGTTTCCTTGGTCCAAGTATGCAGCACTACTACTTGAAAAAATCAACAATGTCAATAGTGTCAACACTTTTTTTTAAGAAGTACTGATGCATACTTGGACCAAGGAAACACTTTTATTTCAATCGTCGTAACGCAAAACCAATTTTATTTTTTACGCAGAATCTACGGCACGGAAAATTCTGAGATTTTTTTCTCTTGATATGGAAGGTTATTCCTATCCTTAAAAAAAGAATCAAGCACATTGTCATTTTTCACCCATAGCCAATTATTGCACCAGCTGCCTTAACGCCCTACCGGAACACAACAGTGTGAGCACTACTATTTGGCGGCAGGTTAGCGTGTAAGACGGTGGTACCAACCCGGACGGATCTAGCACCAGGTCCTACGTCAAAAATGAATGAAGGCTGATGAATGCACTTTAGTGAATCTGACATGAACTTGTATACAAACTTCTTGCCTGGTACAGTAGAGTTCGCTAATATGTACATACTTTTGCGTCTTACTCCTTTGTGATAAGGTCCAAAAGTGTACACATATTAATGAATTCGATTGTTAAAAAAAATATTTCGTCATGCTGAGTTCTGTTTCAATTACTGAGACTCCTAAGATGTGGCCATTTTTTGTTTGTATTAAAAGCCTGCTTTTCCATGCTAGACCAATTTTGTTGTAATGTTCGTTGCAGATGACCCCGATCCATTGGCGATAGCGGCCCTGCTGGACAGGTTCCAAGAAGTCATCTCTAAATACGCATCAGACGACGACTGTACAGACCCCTTGCCTAGGTGAGTAAAGATAAACTACCATACCATGGTAGTTTCCCCCACTTCCAAAACTCAAAACGCTATTAAAATTGCTTTTATACCACAAAATCTTTTGATAACATGATCAATCGCAATATTTTTGTCATCATCATCATTTCAGCCGAAAGACGTCTACTGCTGGACATAGGCCTTCCCTAAGACGCTTCCACTCAAACCGGTCCTGTGCTACTTGCTTCCACCGGTTTCCGCGACCTTCACGAGGTCGTCGCTCCATCTTGTTGGAGGCCTACCGACAGCTCGTCTCCCGGTTCGCGGACGCCACTCGAGAACTCTCCGGCCCCATCGGCCATCAGTCCTGCGAGCAATGTGCCCCGCCCACTGCCACTCAAGGCTCGCAATTCTTCGGGCTATATCGGTGACCCCAGTTCTAGCGGATATTCTCATTTCTGATTCCGACTGCCGATTCCGTGTCCATAGGTGTGGGGTGACCCTTATGTGACTGATAACTACAGTATCCGTTTGTCTGTCTGCAGGCACGAGCTGTCGGAGGTGTCGTTTGTGCTGCGAGCGGTGGCCACGTTGGCCGAGGCCATGCAACGCGCGCCGCGGGGCAAAGTGGACGCGCAGGCGTGGCAGAAGCTCATTGGTAACTTTTTTTTTAAATTAGGTTCACCAACAGATACAACATTACAGAAAAAACAAAGAAACTTGTAAATAAATTATGACAAGGTGCTTATCTAATAACAGGCAAACACAGCTTGCACATTAACAAGCGCATCGCACTCACACTCGCATATTTACATACATCTTGATCTATGACACATTCCTACATGGATTTTCTGTATTAAATATCTGTTAAAATGAATGGTTCGGCACATAAATTTTCATTGAAAAATAGCGTCTCCATTAAAGGGTTCTGACAGAATACCAGCGCTGCGGCTCGCCGTAGCTTATGCTGAGTCAGCGCATTTTCTTCAAGGATCGCATGGCTCTGTAACTGTATACTTCTGCCTTCTTGTAATATCTTTTATTATTAGTATTTTCCTGCATGTTAGTTTTAGTTTATATTTTAAGTTGAGCCATGTATTATTTTTTGGAGAATAAAGAGTTCATCTATCTATCATCTATCTATCATCGCAGTGTGAAGTGTTAACTCGACAAACTTGAAATTAATCTAAGAATAAACTAAACTTTAGCACAAAAATTAATTTAAATGAAATTAATAGTACATTACAGACCTAGGGTGGTGAATTCGTAAATGTCCCAGATCGCAGGTTTCTGTGGCCCGAACCGAAGGTGAGGGCCATAAATATGTGATCTAGGGCTTTACGAATTACCGCCCGTGGTTTGTCAAAAGTTTTGTCACCCTTGTCCGTAAAGTGGGATTTTCTGCCCGCTACGCGGAGAGAAAATCTCACTTCTTGGCCAAGGCAAGATGTAAAATCTATTACATACCTAGTATAATATACAATTAATACTTTAAACAGTAGCCGTGGTGGCCTGGTGGTTCGACCTACCGCCTCTCATGCAGAGGGTCGGGGGTTCGATTCCGTCTCGCACCTCTATGTTTACTTATGTGCGAAATTCAATTTGAATTGACCACTCCGCTTTTCGGTGAAGGAAAACATCGTGAGGAAACCTGCACGCCTCTGCGAAGTAATTCAAAGATGTGTGTGAAGTCCCCAATCCGCACTGGGCCCGCGTGGGGACTATAGCCCAAACCCTCTCGTGATAAGAGGAGGTCTGTGCCCAGCAGTGGGACGCAAATAGACTGTAGTAATAGTACTTTAAACAGAAACTAAGTGGGTAATAATAAAAACGAATTTATACTGATAGGGTTGCCATAATTATTCGGAACTGATACGGGACATGTTACCGTCAAATAAATAAACCAACAAAGAGCGAGTTAGACTCGCCCATATGAAAGGTTCCGTGGATACAGGAATGATTCCTAAAAATATCCCATATCTCAAAAACTAAGTTTTAAAAACTTTAATGGCAAATCAGAATTGTTTCATCAATAGTTTCTTTCTTCGATTCAATAATAAGAGAAAATATGCTCTCAACATTTGCGTTGTGGGGGAGAATTTTTAAAATACAATATTTCTAAAGCTTTAATAGACTGACTTTTAATCTAATCACTGTGTTTCTGCAAAAATAAAACAGCCGACAGTTTCAAACTTTCACGGTGTAAAGTGTAACAATACGGGACACGATACTCAAATATAATAGAATAGAATACATTTATTGACAATCGGACGACACAGAGATACAAACGAACACAGATGTTAATACATGAGAAAAAAGCACAGAAATAAAATAAAACTACATAAAACTCTGTGCCGAACGGTGTCAAACAGGGTGCCACTCAGCATAATGCCGGAACGCTGGGGAGCGGCGGCGCTGATTTTCAGTGACCCCTAAATACGGTGACAGTCCCGTATATACGGGAAGTATGGCTATCCTAACTGTACACATCTAATCCTGAAGACTCGCTTCGGTGTAATTATGCATTGAAAGAATGCCGCCAAAAGTTACGCAGTTTCGTGTAGGAATGCCTTAACTGATGTGGAATGAGCATTTCAATCGTATAGGCCCCGAAAGCAGAGTCAATAAGCGTGCGATCACGGCATAGCGCCGTACCGTTAGTCGTTCTTAGTTGTGATCGATTCTTTAATACCGTTCACGTTCCGTTAATGATTGGATGTATGTTCACAGGACTGTACCCATCACTGGTGTTGTTATCGTGCGGGGGGCGTGCCGCGGCGGCGCGGGCGGCGCTCCGGGCCGCGCTGGGCGCCTACGGAGCCCTGCTCACGCCGCCCTAGCGCCGGACCGTCTACACCATACACATATAGGTAACTAGCTTCAACCGCGACTTCTCCCGCATGGGGTTCGGTTATCGCCCTCCCGCGAGAACTATCGGTTTTTCCGGAATAAAAAATAGCCTATGTCCTTTCCCGGGACTCCAGCTACCTCCATGCAAAAATTTCATCCTAATCGGTAAGGTAGTTGAAGTGTAAAGATGTGACAGACAGACAGATGGAGCTACTTTCGCATTTATAATATCAATATGGATATGGACACCATAGAAAGACTAATATACCTAAAAAGTAATTTATATTACGTAGTTACATCAAAACTGCATTCAGTTGCATAATGAATTGACAGCTCATATCTAGGTAACTATTTTTCGATGACATTAATCGTTTTTTAACGAGTCCTCTTTTTTCACAGACATCACATCACTAAGGCGTAATTAAAAGGTAAAAATACTATTTAGACATTCCGCACATACTCCAAGACTTCAACAATACAATCTGCAAGGAGAGCTGCTTCCAGCTTAATTAGAAACTAGGTAAATTTTGTAAATATTAGTGACATTGCACTTCCTATATAAATACAATATACAAAGCACCCAGTGAGCTAGGTCTATCCTCTCCAACTTTTGTTGTTGTTTACGCAATGCACTTGAAATAAATAAAGTGACGCAAAAGAGATATTATGAATTATGATAACATTTATTTTTGTTCTTATTGTAATAATGGTGATCTTTCACAATATCTCTGCACCTGGCAACTTGTATGATTTATCTAACATAGCGGCCTACGACTTGTTTTTTATAATTAAAATCATGTTGAATTTTAAATTAAAATTATGTTAAATTATAAATGACCTTTAACTGTTTATCATTTCAATTATCCTTTATATTTACTCTTTTAATATTTTGCGTCACAGTGTTAAAGATGAAGTATAAAAAAAAAAAAAAAATTTACGACATAGTAGGTATCTGCACTGCTGTTGCCAACAGAGATCTTCTACCATCTAAAGTCCCGCGCCTTCACATTTCAAAACGCTTCAAAGTATTTAAAATGCACCACCAACACTCTCAACACATGTGTGCGTGCTGAGACAGCCGTCAACTATGCGTTGAGTGTTGGTGGTGCTTTTTAAATAATAATAAAAAAATTGAAGCGTTTTGAAATGTGAAGGCGCGGGACTTTAGATAGTAGAAGATCTCTACAGTCAAAGTTAGAAAGACCCATTATGATTATTTTGGGTCTTATTTTGATCTCTTTTATTTCCATCGTAAAATCTGCTCGTATATCTTCGAGTTTGACTGTACATTAGAACGGCAAATTATAAATTAATTAATATTATATAACCATAACCATAGTGGTGTGACAAATAAAATATAGTTAGAATATATCAAATATAGTTTTTACCTAGTATGAGTAGATGTCTTGTATGAATTAGATGTTTGCTGTTACCAAACTAGTTAGTATTGTGATTGAAAATTTCATTCATATACAATTTTGCATAATGGTCAACAAGTTCGAGCGCAGAGCCTCCGATTATTACGGGAGTTGGCACAACATGGACATTAGACATGATTTTCGTCTTGTCCTTGTTCATAGCCCGAAGAATTGCGAGCCTTAAGTGGCAGTGGGCGGGGCACATTGCTCGCAGGACTGATGGCCGATGGGGCCGGAAAGTTCTCGAGTGGCGCCCGCGAACCGGGAGACGAGCTGTCGGTAGGCCTCCAACAAGATGGAGCGACGACCTCGTGAAGGTCGCGGGAGACCGGTGGAGGCGAGTGGCACCGGACCGGTCTGAGTGGCGAGCCTTGGGGGAGGCCTATGTCCAGCAGTGGACGTCTTTTGGCTGAAATGATGATGATGATGATGATGATGATGATGATGACAATTTTGCATAAATATGTACACATTATTAAACGTGTACATGTGTTTGTACTCAATTGTAAAGTATATTTTAAAATGCGTTATTGTAGGGCACGGATATCATGATACATACAAAATTTGCACCTTATGAGCTAAGTGCCAAAATTTTGATTATTTTTTCACGTATGACTTACCATTCAGTTGTATATTATTGTCGGTCAATAATGCCGGTTTATTGGGTCGCGTATTTCGTTAATTAAGGTTTTTCTATTGGACACGTATTTTTTTTATTACGAATGGGCTTGCTTTGGACCCTGATCACACCTGATGGAAAGTGATGATAGGTTCAAAGGTGAAATACTTACACAGAAGATGACCATTCACTCTAGAATTTTATACGTCAAGATTATAGGAACTGGGGAACACAAACGCAGGGAGGGAATTCCAAAGTTTTGTAAGCATTTGGGGCATCACAATCTCCCCCCAACGAACCATAGACAGGCAAGGAGCAGTGCAATATTTTCATCTGGCACTAACTACTAAAGTTATTCACGCTCCTGATCTTATTTTATATTTTCCTATCTATGTAACTACTGAGTATTATTTTTTCCAAATAAAATAGTTATTTATAATTTAGACCGTGAGCCATTGACATAAAGATAAGTTTTTCATAAGAAATTTTATCCTAAAACGTATTAAAAACAATTAAAATAATGACTTCTATTATTTTATAATCCGATACGTCGAATTAACCTATCAATTCTTCGGAGTCAAACTACGTAAATTACCTCATTTCTCGTAATTAAAACGCAAAGTAAACAACGTTGGTGCAGGCTCTGAATTCACAGAATTTTATAATTGTCCTCATTGTGTGTATTATATTGTATTTACCTATAAACCTTGTATGCAAGGTCGATAATCGCAAGTGCGTCCAAGAAAAGTAAAATGGTAGAATTAGTAGACATGAAGTCATTGGTGACCTCACCGTCTATGGCATAAGAGTAAGCATAGAGTATGCTTGCTCCTAGAGCGTGGATTTTGACCTGTTTTCTGTGAGTGTAAAATTGCATTGGTTCTTATGGACATTATTTAAATGTACACTTTTGGCTTATCCAACCTTCCATTTTAGTTGTTTCAAAATGGCAACTAATACTATTATTTTGTACACGTGCGAACTATCTATAGTCATAATTTTTATGTTTTATATTATTTGGCCACTATACTCACGGCGTGTCGCTGATTTGACTGTATAATTTACCTTTTAATATTCATCTTATTCATTGTAAAGCTGTGGTTTTAGATCTGACCTAAAATACTTAAGTAATAAACGAAGATTTGCTCATATTCTAGCTTGGGGTCTATCCACAGTTGTTTTAGTAGGTATATCCCGTTTGAAAAGAATTTATCTATAGCGTAGAGCCATAATTTAGCTTTATTCGATAAGCAATACATTAAGCCTCCATTTGTACCGAGATATATTAAATTTAAACATTTATTTAACGTTAAATTTTAATTTTAGTTTATTTTGTTGGTGTAATAAAATTGCATCACATATTATTTTATTAAAATGTCGCTTATGGATTTTAGTATTAAGTGTATACAAGCGGAAAAGTCTTATTTCCCACTATACTGAACTTTTTACTTTTAACATCTTGCAGTTCAATGTTGATGGCAAGTCTTATTCCATAAAAAATCTAATATTTACGAAAATACGAAATAAAGCTTCACTAAGTAAGAATTAATGCTAACAAGTTAAAATTCTTAAATACATTTCAACATAGACTGATCTCGATCAAAAATATAGGTGATTGTTGTTTGAATTGTGAAAGTGAAATTTTTATTCCTGGATTGCCAAATGACTTAGTTCAACTAAAATGCAATTTTTTTCGATACCACAACTCCATTGTATGTACAAGTTGAGTGGATCATTGTTAGTGTGTTCATTTTATTAATATTTGCCCAGTGAGAAGGGTTGCAATGGGTTTGCAATGGGTATCGAAATACTTAAAGGATTACCGGGTCACAGCGCCATTGTAATTTACAAAGTTAAATTAACATATTCAATTTTAAGCTGTGACTGGATAGGAAGCTCAATGTAAATTTGTTAACAGTCAAACTAATTGCACTTTACCTCTAATCTAATTATTTAAGTGCCAGCAGTCCCGTTTTCCGTGCGCAATGGAATCCTCTAGGGGACTTCCGGCACTGAAAAATTTAAATGCAACCCGCCCTATTATTTAACGATTGCAATGCAAAAATGGGTTTACTGCATAAATATTGTTGTTAAGTTGTTTAGTGTGTTTTGCTGTTATTTGAATATACGAAGTGAACAGTATTTTCGTTGTTTTACTTTGAGATTACTCACTAGCCATGGAAACTTCTTCTTTATTTACAAAGGAATAAAGCTCAAAAGGAGGGCATCTTCGTTACCTATTTTCCTTCTCCACAAAATATGAACCTAATCAGTGGCAGATACGTTTGTCTTCTTTATATAAAATTTGATGTAGGTACATATACTTAAAAACAAACTTAATAGCAACCGAGATATTTTAAAAAATCGACCAACGGCCCCGTTGGATATTTCTGAAGAAAACAGGAAGAAATAGTAAACAAGTCTGAAACCAACCATCTCCCGGCGCGCACCGATTTAACTGCGGGTCGGTGACCTCTCCGAGTCTCGAAACAGAATCTTCCGCTCTGCGATCTAATCTTGTTTTCTGAGATTTCTTTAGTTTGTAACTAGTTAGTCCTACCGATACTGAAAAGGGAAATTAGATTTGTAAATCTTAACTCGAAAAGTACTGAAAGGATTTTGATGAATTTGTCACAATAAAAAAAAATACCAAAACATTGGGATACAAAAAACACATGGACCTTCACTAGGCGATGCCTGTCACGAAGTGACCAATTTCGGAATATTATTACTGCTACTATTTAGTCCTTTAATAAACTACCAATCAATTGAAATGAGATGCTACACTTCATTGCAATAAATGCTGTAATGTAATTGCTGTAATTTTGAGTTCATTTTGATGTTTCCATGAGTTCGCTATTAACATATAACCTACTCGAATAATGCCCCTTGTTGGTGGGATAGCGACGCAGCCCATTTCAACATAGTCCAAGTAAGTGTCCAATAAGGAAATCATTAAAGGTCAATATCATAAAACTAACACCTCCTTAGTTAAACCCACACCTTATGCCTGCTTAGGTACAGTCAGCAACAGAAGATGAACTGGCGAAGTGATCGAAACACGCTCGTATCCCTATAAATAGAACCTATGTAGAAGATTATCGACAGTTTAGCTACTTTTGTTGCTGATGTACAGTCGAGTTCGCCAATATGTACACACTTTTGCACCTTACTCCTTTTTGATAAGGTCCAAAAGTGTACACAACATATTAACGAACTCGACTGTACTATACATACCTTTTATAAAAACGTTGCTTCTCGCATAGCGTTACTCATTTTTCTTGTGGGCAGATATTATACGACGATGCCTCATAAGTAGAGATATGCTGTAATATGGCTAAATTGATCTACCCACTGCCAGTTATGATCATTATCAACAAGCCAGAGCCAGACTCATTCTTTTTTAAGTCTGAAGTTCACCATTCTGATAATATGCCAATTCAAATGAATTCGGTTATCGCGTTCCCGCGGGAATTATGCGATTTTCCGGGATAAAAAGTAGCCGATGTCCTTTCCCGGCCCTTAAACTATCTCCATGCCAAATTGCATTCAAATCGGTCCAGCGGTTGAAGCGTGAAGAGGTAACAGACAAGAGTTACTTTCGCATTTATGATATTAAGTATGGATACTTGATTTTTATTCTGTTATGGGAAACATACCACAATTATAGGTCACTGACGCATAATTCCAAAATATGCATAGCCCTGAAAAAAACAAGTTGAATTTATTTCCTCTTGAATGAGGTCATACTGCCGTATAAGTTAGTACGGCGGCGACGGGCCGTGATGTCATCACAGCCCACTGCCATAGCAGGCAGTAGGCGATCTTGGGCCCGTTGCTCACTTGATCATAGACGACTATCAAACATACAAGGTCCAAGTTTGGATGCAAAATATGAACGGATGTATGCATGCATTTATATAATTCCCAGTTAAGTGTAGGTTGACAAGGATTCGCGTAGGACGCAAGGCGATATGAATGGAAAGTCAAGTAACTAGAGATGTATTGATTACCTTGGACGGCAGCGGCAAGTGTTATTTACATTGGCTGAGGTACGTTTAAATCTAGGTTATGCAAGTTGCAGCTCGCACATACATATGCCTAAAATAGCGCTATCTTTTTCCTGGTAAAAGCAGATTTAGTTACGGAGACTAAATAATTTTGGAAGCTACACGAAAGGTTGAGTTTAGCAGTGTAAGCATGATTGGTAATTACTGTCGATGTTTCTTATTCAAAAAACCAAATTCGTTTAGTCTAGTAGGGTTCCAGACCTCAAGACCTTTAAGGATAACTTATTACTCTTGGGATTGAGTCATTGAAGGCAGTCCAAAGTTAGGTCTGAGAGTAAGAAGTCTTAATGTATAGAAAAGCTATCATTGCTGGTAAAAATCTTTTCATAATAATTTTGGACAGCAATATCTTTATTCATTCAAGGTATAGGAATCAAACAACAGAGGTTCACATAATTTCTTTGTTTATTTCACGGCGGAATGTATCGGAGTGAGTGCAGACTGACTTAATACTCCTCGGCTCCCTCGCCTTCGCCCTCTGCGGAGTCCATGCCGACCTCTTCGTAGTCCTTCTCCAGGGCAGCCAGGTCCTCACGGGCCTCGGAGAACTCTCCCTCCTCCATACCCTCACCCACGTACCAGTGGACGAAGGCGCGCTTGGCGTACATCAGGTCGAACTTGTGGTCAAGACGGGCCCATGCCTCAGCGATGGCAGTTGTGTTGGACAACATGCACACAGCACGCTGCACCTTAGCCAAGTCACCACCGGGCACAACGGTGGGGGGCTGGTAGTTGATGCCGACCTTGAAGCCAGTGGGGCACCAGTCTACGAACTGGATGGTGCGCTTAGTCTTGATGGTCGCAATGGCAGCGTTCACGTCCTTGGGGACGACGTCTCCACGGTACAGCATGCAGCACGCCATGTACTTGCCGTGGCGCGGGTCACACTTCACCATCTGGTTGGCAGGCTCGAAGCAGGCGTTGGTGATTTCAGCGACCGACAGCTGCTCGTGGTAGGCCTTCTCCGCGGAGATGACGGGAGCGTACGTGACGAGCGGGAAGTGGATACGCGGGTACGGCACCAAGTTAGTCTGGAACTCGGTTAGATCGACGTTCAGGGCGCCGTCGAAACGCAGCGACGCCGTGATGGACGACACGATCTGACCGATGAGCCTGTTCAAGTTTGTGTAAGTCGGGCGCTCGATGTCCAAGTTGCGGCGGCAGATGTCGTAGATGGCTTCATTGTCGACCATGAAGGCGCAGTCGGAGTGTTCCAGGGTGGTGTGGGTTGTCAGGATGGAGTTGTAGGGCTCGACGACGGCGGTGGAGACCTGAGGCGCGGGGTAGATGGCGAACTCCAGCTTGGACTTCTTTCCGTAGTCGACCGATAGGCGTTCCATGAGGAGAGAAGTGAAACCGGAGCCGGTGCCTCCTCCGAACGAGTGGAAGATGAGGAAGCCCTGGAGACCGGTGCACTGGTCGGCCAGCTTGCGGATGCGGTCGAGCACCAAGTCTACGATCTCCTTGCCGATGGTGTAGTGGCCGCGGGCATAGTTGTTGGCCGCGTCTTCCTTACCAGTGATAAGTTGTTCTGGGTGAAACAACTGTCTGTATGTGCCGGTGCGGACCTCATCTGTTAACAAAAAAAAAAAACAATTAAAATCATGTTTTACTCTAGACAAGTACTGAAGAGCCAAATTTTATTTCTAGTTATTGCTAAATAGACATAAAACCTAACTTACCAACTACTGTAGGTTCCAAGTCGACAAACACAGCCCTGGGGACGTGTTTGCCAGCGCCAGTCTCGCTGAAGAAGGTGTTGAAGGAGTCGTCTCCGCCCCCGATGGTCTTGTCAGTGGGCATCTGGCCGTCGGGCTGGATGCCATGCTCCAGGCAGTACAGCTCCCAGCAGGCATTACCGATCTGGACTCCGGCCTGGCCAACGTGTACTGAGATGCACTCACGCTGTAACAAGAGAGAAAAACGTTAGTATGCTGTCTGTATACATGTCTATTTCACGATCAAATAAAAAGTCATACTTTAGGCTAAGAAATGAGTAATCCATTACAAATTATCTTTCAGTTTCTCACTGTAATATAAATATCGGGTCTACATAGTGTTACCGGCAAAAAGGTCAAGTGAAAGTTTCGCTTCCCATACAATGGTTAAGAAAAGTACATTGCATCTCGAGAGAAAGGTGAAAGGCGTAATCCTACTAATAGCCTAGCTAGACCAAGTCGGTCATGCGTTAATATCGACAATTTCAAAATGTTTCACTTAATAGTCTAAGGAAATGTGTAAATTAGTTTCGATCCGAGCTATCGTTCATAACAAGTGAGATCATCCGTTTTATCAAGCAGGCCTTGAATGCGGTCGCGGACACGTCATCGCTTTTCATAAAGGCATTTAAGTTAAGAAAACTGTTCTCGAAACAACCAGAGTGTAATCGTTATGAGAAGAAAATAAACTGAACAGTAAAAGAGTTATATTGATCGGGCGTGGCCCGGCACGGAAGCTCTGTGACAAGTTTTAACGGTCGCCGGCACGCACGCTATCAATGGAGGAACAAAAGAGCATCTCTAAATTTAGCATTTGATTATCATAGACTAGCATTAACGTAACGTTACGATGACGACTTGAAAGAAGAATGTTATGTATAGAAGAAATAAATGAACTCCTAAAAAAATACTTTTCCACCGGCCAGCACGAAATGGCGGCGTGGCCACCCGGTGACATTTTTAGAAAAAACTCACGAAACAACGCGATATTCACATTGGAATTTAGCTACATATGATAAAGAAGTCTTAATTAAAGAAGTACTCACCATTTTGAATTGAGTTTTGTAGAACTTAACGTACAAATAAGTTAATTAAATAAGTCAGTTGACGTTCGGCGCGACCGGTTAAGAGGCTTGCCAAACGGGAATTATGAAGGAAAATCCGTTAGGCGTGCTTATATAGTACCGGCGTCTCGGGGGAACGACGCCTAGCTTGCGGCGCTGCTATTGGTCGGTTCAGTTGCCGCATGGGTGGACTGGCCAATAAGGACAAGCCTGCATTATCTCACCATTGCGGGAATATGTGGGTGAGTGATTCATTCAACTTTAGGGATGTACTGAAGTCGATATTTCTAAAAAGCTATTTCTGATATTTTCTACATGAACATTGATTGCTATCGATTCATCACCCAGTCTTATATAGGAATATAGAAAATTCCATCATCACAGACATAATTGTATACGTATTGAAATTGTAATTGATTAAATTAAAGCGAATGAACTTGCCTAACTCAACGAACGAATATGGCCAGTGTGGTGCATCAGTGATAAAACATTTATTTATTTAAACATTATTGCACTAACATAAAAAGTACAAAAGGCGCACTTAATGCTTAAAGGACAAAGGTATTATCTACCAGTCATCCATAGAGTATAAAACAGAAAAATATTAAAGATGGTGTAAAGTTGAAAGAAAGAGGATCAGATCATCAGCTGTTAATGTTCATCCAAGATAAGATGACAAAAATGCACTTGAAATTTTCAAGTGCATTTTCACCATCTTATCTTGGATGAAAATTACACAAAAACAAAGGAGACTTAAAAAAATATAAGCACTGCGCCCAGAGTTGGAATGAAATAAAATCAAGATTGTTAAGCAAGTTGAACTTAAATGCCCAGGCCAAGGTGGTTTACATACATTTTCAAAATTCGACCATTTATTCAGCAAAGTGGCACTCTTAAGCATCAGAATAGTAAATTGCACGACTAAGGAGCAAAATGGTATATTTTTCCGCGAGTGATGGATTGAATTTAGAGCGAAGCAAAAGATTCCAAAACATAATCCCGAGCAGAGCGAACGATTCTAAGTTATAACGTGGAATTATGAGCTAGCGAGGGATTCAATACAAGCTAGGACACTCAATATGTAACTTTGCTACCGTATTGTACACTCTGCTTTTCACTCCTCTTATGAGAAAACCAGTGGCAGCAGGGAGCAAAATCGTACTTTGCTCTCTAGGAAGCAAAATCGTACTTTGATCCATGTTAGCGGGGCCAAAATAGCGGAGGCTCTAAAAGGGCAACAAATGACTCCCTTTTCGAATAGGAGTGAAAATGAATTTACCAGCGCTTTCTATGTTTGGCTACGGATGATTAATCTTTGGCATCTGCGGCATACGTAGACAAACTCTCGAATAATATAATAACCGCCCGTAGTCAAAACTAGGCGTTTTGTGTACATTATAAGAAAAAAAATAAAAGAAAAAACAAATAGGTTATCGATGTTACGTGTTCTATCTGTGGTCGTGTTTGACAGCTTGAAGATGGGGTCGTGTTTGACAGATTTTGTCTAGGAGATTGGAATTATACCATTGAAAGTAACATCGTCTTATTTAATTAAACAATCGATATCGATTATGCGCCGCGTTTTGCACCTCACTAAAAAGTTCGTTATTCTCATTGTTTATTATTTTATTTGAATCAGTCAGGGGGGGCATTTAAATTTAAAGATGTCCTATATCATCAATTGGTTTTTGTATAAAATTACTTGTGAATTACATCACAATGCCATGTGACCATAAAATTCTAGCACACATGCGCAAACAAGCCGCTGTTGGGTGGACGATTTCATTGCCATATAAGGCCATACCGGATCGCCCTCACTATGTCACGTACTTATACATGTAATACATAAATATAACTTGCTACAACATACAACAATTTCACATTGATATCATATGAATGATAAGAAATAAAGTTTAAAACTTTCTTTATGTGATTTACTTGAGATGACCGAGTTTCTAAGAAAATTAATACCAATGTAATAAATAATAACAATAAGATTATTAGCTTCATATGTATTGTATTTTATTTACAATAAAAAAAGCGTTGTTTGTTTAGTTGGTACAACATATTACAAAGTTAACAAATGAATGCAATGTCCCTTACAGCGCCATCTGTTGCGTCGTCTATAAACAACGCAGCGTTACGAGTAGGTGTCGCAGTCACTGTGGTCGTACGCAGCGCCCTCTCTGATTTGTAGTAGAAACAGCTGTAGATGCCAAAGCCACCAGTAGAGGCGCTTTGATCGCACAAGGACAGAAAAATGAAGAGGATAAAAAAAGCATATAAATAAAATGAATGAAAGGTTCTTATAAAGATAAAATTCGTTGATATAAAGATCTCTCTCAGACAACTATTGAGTAGTGGACAAGTAAGTTAAGTTTCTTTGTACATAAAAATACAGTGTTTTTTTTATCGCGGCGAAATAATAATAATAATAGACTTCAGTGTCGATCGTAAAATCGTAACGCTGTAACGCCTGTAATATCGAATAACACTTCTGCGACAGTACGGTCCGCAGTGAGAAGAAACGTGGCAAATGTAAGAAACTGTCCAACAAAGTCTATATTCATTCAATCAAGTATGTACAGTCGAAATAAAGTCACTGAACCATCACTGAACAGTTTAGCTAGTACCTTGTCTCAGTAACGTTAACTGGACTAGGAAAGCCATTTTGTATACAGCTCTAATATTCAGCGACTTTCAATTCGATTTAGATATTCGCGCTATTACGATTAACAAGGGAGAGATTGTCTTTTTAAATCTTCTACCAAATAAACTGAATCCATACTAACATTACAAATGCGAAAGTAACTCTGTCTGTCTGTCAGTCTGTTACCTCTTCACGCTTCAACCGCTGGACCGATTGAGATGACATTTGGCATGGAGATAGTTGGAGTGCCGGGAAAGGACATAGGCTACTTTTTATCCCAGAAAAATGCATAGTTCCCGCGGGAACGCGATAACCGAATTCCAGGCGGGCGAAGTCGCGGGCAGAAGCTAGAATATAGTATAGTATTTCATAATTTCAGAAGTGAACGAAAGAGACGGCCGTAACGTAACTCTTGTCGACTCGCTCTCTCGCGTCATCTCGGCGAATCAGATATTTCTGTCCGTCCAGCCAGTTTTCCCGCGCTGCGACGAAGTGCGCGCGCAGCCGACGCGCTCGTTTCAAATTCGATACGACCAACGAATTTACTAACGTAAAATATTGAATAACTTATTTTATTGGGCGAGTGTTGTGTTGATTTTATTAATCTGTGGTTTCGAGGTGTCAAAAAAATAGTGCTGTGAAAATTCAATCCAAGTTTAAATTCAAGGATACTAAAGACGTGAGTATTTTTGCGCGTACAGTTTTCATGGTGTAGGTTTTTTTACAGCTCTGGCCGGAAGACGATTCAGATGAATGGTGTTTGGCCATGTTTGGCACAGCCGTTAGTGCTCAAATAAGGCTCGATCTAGGCTTGTCTAGGACGCGGGACCCGTTCTTAGCCGGAGGCTTGAAAGTGCTCTACGGTATTGTACTACATAGCTCACTGCAGTTGATAGGATCTCGTTGACTTTCTAGGAAACTTTGGTTCAGGTATATATCTTCTTTAAACGGGAACACATGCGTGCAATTTTATCACACACGATGACCCCTTTTTTGCGTCGGCGGAGATTAAAAAGCTGAGCCAGGTTCTTTTTTCAAAAAATATATCAGGTGCTGAAAAACTCCATAGACTTTTCATTTTATTCATAAAAACTAAAATACGTAGCTACATTGCAACTTACCAGTAACTTTTGGGGTAGTTAAGGTGGCCTATCGTCCCTAAGGCCATCTTAAACTATGGGCCCTTCCTTGGGCAAACAAGAATTTGGGGCCCTTTTAGGTACATACTAACACTAGACTCTCCCCCGACTTCGCTTGCGTGGAGTTGGGTTCGATTCGCGCGGAAATTATGCGTTTTTTCCGGGATAAAAGTAGCCTGTCTCTCCCCGGGACTCTTTTACTTATATCGTCTATCGATATCATACCAAATTTCATCGAAATCAGTCCAGCGGTTTAAGCGTGAAGAGGTAAATATATAGATAGACAGACTGAGTTTCTTTCGCACTTTTAATACCTATTAGTATGGATAATGTTTCTAATATGATTTTATATTCTTTTACTGTCTGTCCTTCGGGGCCCCCTGAGGACGGGGGACCTGGGCACAGGCCCCATGTGCTCTTTGGTAAAGACGCGGCACAGGGTCTTCCGCTCCGATCAATGGCAGCCGCATGCGATCGACATAAGTTTTATCGATCTTTTTGCCCTTACTTGCTATTTATAATTACTAAATTAATTATTTCCACCAGATGGGCCAAAACGATTTGTTTAGTAATCAATAAAATATCAATATAGTAAAAAATAAAATAATAAAATTAGTGAAGAGGTAACAGACAGTCAGCCGGACAGAGTTAACATTTACAATATTAGTTAGCATGGATGATGAGACGCTCAATTACTAGTGACTTTTTTAGGGTTCCGAAGTCCACTAGGAACCCTTATAGTTTCGCCATGTCCGTCCGTCCGTCCGTCCGTCCGTCTGTCCGCACTATTGCTCGGAGATGCTTAGTTCTAGAAAGCTGTAATTTGGCATGAATATGCATATTAGTTACGCTGACAAAGTGGTACAATAAAATTTTGAAATATATTTTTTTATAGGGTACCTCCTCTACTCGTAAAGTGGGGATGTATTTTTTTTTTCTTGCGTACCCCATGGTGCGGCATATCGTTGAATAGGTCTTAAAAAAATATTGTGGGTTTGTTAAAACTATTTTTTGATTAATTGATGCGTTTGTGAAATATTAAGCTTTAAAGTGCTATTTTTTGTTAGGGTCACGTGTCCCCCCCCCCCCCTGCCAGCTAAATGGTGGTATTTGGCTGGCTGAAAAAAATCACGGTTGTGGCATATATAACGTAGTTGAAAGGAAAACTATCACAGCTAAGTAGGCTGTACAAACTTACGAGTCATAGTCGATCAACTTATGAATTGATTAAAAAACCAATGATTTTTCTCGAGCGGCAGGGGCGTGGGGCGGGCACGTCATACCACAGGCTAGCTAGATGCTAATAAGTCTTAGAAAGGTACTGTGGGCATCGTCAACTTCGGAACCCTATATTTTGCGCGTGGCCCGACACGCACTTGGCCGGTTTTTTTATTCTATACAGAATTGAGCATTCCGTCCGTACGTCGCTTTGTGTATAATTCGCCCCTTATAGTGAGAAGCAATAAACTCTTTTCAGTTTCACAATTTTATTTAAATGTGAATTCGTTGCAGTTTGGTATGACTCAAACCAGATTGATTCTGCCTTTTCAAGGTTCAATTTTTAAATAACTCAATAATAAAATAAATGATTCACGCGAATGTTTCCAGGATTTGCGAAGACCTTGTTCTCCTTACTCCATTTACTCGTCACGGCTATTTCTGTGGTGAGTTGGGAAACAATGCGTCAGCAGCCTCGGTGGTGCAGCGAAATTAACTCTATCCGTCTGTTTATCACCTTCTACCACCACCACCACCACCACAACAGCCTATTTACGGCCCACATCTGGGCACAGGCCTCCTCTCATCACGAGAGGGGTTGGGCTATAGTCTATAGTCCCCACGCGGGCCCAGTGCGGATTGCAGGGACTTCCCACACATCCTTGAACTGCTTTGCAGATGCGTGCAGGTTTCCTCACGATGTTTTCCTTCACCGAAAATTTCAGTGGTAAATTTAAATTAAATTTCGCACTTAAGTAATGTTGAATGTTGCTGTTGTTACCTTCTAGGCTACTTTTTATCCCGGAAAAACACATAGTTTCTGCAGTAGCACTATAGCCAAATTCCACACAGGACAGAAGCTATTGTATATGTCTTAAATACGAATGTACTTGACAGCTGCTGTAAGCTCTCATCTACTCTTCACAGTTCCCTCCTGCTGAGGATCGTGACGATTTCAATTTCAAATCTGATGTCCCTCCGCCTGACACAATAAATTTGCTACGTATAGTAGTTAGTGACCCAAGAACGGACGTGTAACGTTGAATTTTAAAGTTGGACCTTCATTTTTGGGAGGTAAGATAAATCAGATTTCTCTTCTAGTTACGTCATATAACAAATCATACGAAAGTAAATAGGTACCTACCTATACTTACTTCTTATGATGATCTTAAGTAATATTTTATTCAGAAAAGAATAAGTCAAAATTTTAAAATAAACTATACATAGCATTTAAATTAACAGAAAAAAATAATTAAAGCTAAACAATAAGCTAAAAACCTAAATTAGGGCCTTTCGGAAGGGTTCCCATCACGCAGACAGGATTCACTCGCTGTATGGCAATAGCCAGTCTTTGCGCGAGAAAGCTGCCGGCGCGAGGGTCTCCCGTTGCCCCCCTCAAGCGCTTCCCTAGCTCCCTGTGGAGCCCCAGCGCCCCTTTGCCCCATGACCCCAGAGTCGCCACCTCGAAGGCCACAAACTCATAGCTCGAGCCTAGGTAGCTATATTTTGGATGGAGAGGATCTTAATATTTACGGTAGTTAATTATCAAGTTTTGAAAAAATACTCGGGCGACGGGCGACTAAAGTTTTATATTGAACTAAGGAATTGATGACAAATGCAGATGAGACATGCTCATATTGGCAGTACGACGCATCAATTTCAGACGAAACCGCAAGCAATGGATCCTGCAAATACGAAAAACCATTCAAACAATGTTTTCACCCGCACCAGGGCGATGACATCAGCCGCGCTAATATTACACTTGGCGTCTGTCCACATTCGACGTCGAATGTATGAATAATACCTACTACTTACGTCTTGTATTTAATATAATACGGGTTAGAGTTCGGTCTAGCGCCACCCAAGGCGCTTTGGATAAAAGATAAAGATAAATAAGTTTACCTAGTAAACAAATTAAAAATAACATTGTTAGGTAACATCCAGTTTAGGTCTTCCTAGCAGGAATAGTGGTTCGCCCTACCGGAAGACGTGGTGGCCTAGTGGTTCGACCTACCGCCTCTCATGTCGGTGGTTCGATTCCGGCTCGCACCTCAAGTTTACTTATGAGCGAAATTCAATTTGAATTTACCACTTAACTTTTCGGCGAAGGAAAACATCGTGAGGAAACCTGCACGCATCTGCTAAGTAATTCAAAGATGAGTGTGAGTCCCCAATCCGCACTGGGCCCGCGTGGGGACTATAGCCCAACCCTCTCGTGATGAGAGGAGGCCTGTGCCCAGCAGTGGGACGCTTATAGCCTGAAGTAGTAGTAGCAGGAATCTCCCTATAGCTTCTCGGGTAAACGTGATTATTCGAAACATTACATAGGGATATGTCACGACATTGAAACCGAACTCAAAATTAAATCTGCCGCTTAAAGTCGGTTTCAACGCTGTGACGCGTGAGCGCAGGGATAGGGAATTTCCCATTCCCTATGTAACGTTTCGAATAAATGGTAAATTCTTTTTCTGACGTGTAAAAGTGCCGCTATGTGGCCAATTTGCTGAATAAATGATTGAATTGAATTGAATAGAGTCCCTGATGACATCATTTTCACTGCACTCGCTAACCTCTAAAAATGCCCAACCCAAACAAAACATACTTAATTATCCATTGCAGGTGATTATCTTCAGTAAGTAAATAAACACTTAGCAGTTTTCCTCAAGGTGCGCTCTCCAAACCGCCGAAATATATTTTCCTCTACACGTTTTTGTTACAAGGCACGTAAGCAACCGCCTAAGGTCATATTAGGTTAGGATTAAGTCGGTCGTGAATTTTATTCATAGCGCGTTTACCAAGAATACTGATGTGTCAGCTAAGGTCGTGATGACAATTGTGATTCAATGCCAAATGGTCGATCTACTTAGTTGGCTATTTGCTATAATACACGCTCTGAAATTATTAAAAACAAATTGAATAGGTACTTACTTACACATATGTTATGTAAATCGCCTGTGCCCGTGTCGCCTTCCTTAGATACCTACTTCTATATGAAAACTTGTTCTACATCCTAAGTATTACTTTAATATCATTTGTTTTTTCATGTTTTTATGAGATTTGCAGGCAATGGCGCTACGTGTCTATACTATGTTTGGGACTATATGTATATCTATTTCTACTCAACTAGGTTCCCTTCCACATACCTATTCTGAAAGCAAGCAAAGGATCACATCTTCTGAATATGGAAAAGAAGTTATTGCTTTATTTTGAATGATGTCACATTAGTAAGTAAGTTTTGTTACAAAATTGTTAAGACTCTCATATTCTGCCGCGGACGCGACGTATAAATTTATACAAAATATTTCATGTTTTTAAAAAAGTCATTAAAAATATCTAAATATAAATAAAAAAATTCTGTACAATAAATTATATAAGTTAAAAATACATGCCAAAGTTTAATTAAAATCAATCTAAAAACTCTCTGACTGAGTAAAAACAACGTTCCATCAAATAGTACATTACACACCTAGGGCAGTCAAGTAAAGAAAGCCTCAGATCGCGGGTAATTGAGGCCCGAGCCGGAGGCGAGGGCTATAATCTAGCGGTCTGAGGATTTCTTTACGACGGACCGTGGTTAGTATACGATTTTACGTCACCACCTGGCCGTGAAGAGGGATTTTTCGTAGCGCCCAAGGGCGGTAAATCCCGCTTTTCGGCCTGGTGTGACGTAATAATTATTTACTTTCTTTGGCGTTGGCTTTCTTACAAAATTAACACTCCCACGCCATTTCGACTACTGTGAACTTTCCGTTTTTGTAAACTTTCAAATCCATTCGTCTGTCTAGTCTAGACTAGGTACTTAGCGGTTTCTATCGCAAGTTAACAGAGTGTTCAATAACATTACATCACCATTATATCCTGTGAAAGGTGTAAAGTCTGTCAATTAGGCTGGTCGGAAGTGACGAGGTCTATTTGTGTACCGCGGCCGTGCCAACTGGGCCTGTCTGACTCGTCCACGACAAAAAAACGACTTGTGGTTATACATAAATACACTTAGATAAAGGTACCTTTGGAAATAATTGCTCGAGATATCACAACGAGGACATTTTCAGTACGGTTTTTGAACTTTGAACCACTTGCTTCGCTCAAGTTCGCTCCTGGTTCAACCAAGCCCCCTTCGCGTGCTACCTTTAAAGCATGCACCCGCGCAAATAATGACTGAAGCCTTTTAATATTATTTGGGGCCTGATAAGATCCACTCCTGAGGCCTCCAAAGGCCACCCCCATTGTCTTCCGCCAATTTAGTAAAAAGAGGTTATATGTAGCTTTGAATGCTAAGCTTAGCTTTTGAACCCTTCAATCACAAATAACTAATTCATCATGCCCCAGTCCAAATGAAATTTAAAGCTTTGCACTAATTTTCGTTTATATTGAAACAAAATCACAACACAATCCCAATTCGCGAAACCAGTCCGGCTGTTTTGAATTCCAGTCGAAATATATTTCGCCGGTCAGACGATAACCTTGACTATATTTATGTCTTCGCTAAATACAATTTATCTCCTATTCTGTTTACGAAGTGATACGAGTAATTAATTCTAAGTGGGACTATAATGAACGCGGTCTACTGTACAACACGACTCTACTTAGAAGGCGTGTGGCGAAGCACTTAAGCCGTTGACACAGCCTTCTAAGTTGTGTAAACCTGTACTCTGTTCGTACTCCATGGTAAAAAGATTTTTTTTAAGTAGACTTTTATTCCAAGGGTTAAGTAGAGTAGGTATAGCTCATTAGTTTACATGATTTAAATCGTAGACGCAGATAATAAATTTAATGCTGAATAAGTAAAGTATTCTACTACTATTACTACTACTACTACTACTACAGCCTATTTGCGTCCCACTGCTGGGCACAGGCCTCCTCTCATCACGAGAGGGTTTGCCGAGGAGGCCTGTGCCCAGCAGTGGGACACAAATAGGCTGTAGTAGTAGTAGTAGTAAGTAAGTATTCATTTAAGATTAACTGCGTATCTCAAAAGCATGAGAATCAATTTGCCATTCAACCATCATAAGTCGGTCACACAGCGCCGAAGTAAGTATATTCTTAGTCCGCCTAGAAGAATAATGCTGCCATTTAAGTAAATCTGAAATTCTGAAGTCTCTAGTCCATTTATTGCGGATATCGAGCTATTCAAAGATAGATAACTTTTTCATAATTTTCCCGGTGTCACTTAAGATGAATATACGACACGAGACCTCGCAAGCTAAAATCTATCAAGCCTTTTAGGCTACAGAGCGTGCCGAAGAAACATACATACGTTACATAAACTCGAAAAACATAACCATCCTTCTGGTGCAGTCATCATCATTTCAGCCAAAAGACGTCCACTGCTGGACATAGGCAGTTTCAGTTCCATTTCAGACACATTCACCAGAAATCACGTGGTCTTCTAAATATGCCAAAGACATGTGTTAGTTGTGTGTTTGTGAGTTATTCATTCACAGTTTACGATGCAGATCTCCTTGAAGCTGCCCTCAGCGACACCAACACATTATAGTACACGTAAATGTATGATGTGGGTGTCTGTCGGTGTGTGTGTTCGCACATCCGCTCGACTATTTTTGGTTTCCTTAAAAATAGTTACCTTGGCAACGTCGCGACTTTAGAATGGATGCGAAGTCTCAAAACCTGTTCAGATGAGTGAAACTGCTTGTTTGTGCTTTGTCACAAACGCTATTGCAAAGATTTCAGGTAAGCAATTAAGCACCTAATTCTTTCAAAATCACCTGAGAAAATAATCGTCTCGAAGGGCTCTTGATTCATAAAGGGTTTATATAAAGCTAAACTTAAGTTGTTGCATACTAAATATTTCTGATTTTTGCTATGTTTTTCACATTTTATTTGAAATCACAATCCCCCGATACAAAAAAAACTTAACTAAGTACGAACTACTACTACTACAGCCTATTTGCGTCCCACTGCTGGGCACAGGCCTCCTCTCATCACGAGAGGGTTTGGGCTACCGTCCCCACGCGGGCCCAGTGCGGATTGGGGGAAACTTAACTACTTAAATAAAACTTTGCGATTGTAATGTTTATTTATTGGTCCCATAAAATTACCAATACGTAACATTGTCACGTAACGCGTAACACTATTCGAAGTAATCGTATCTCTATATTTTGCCTTAGCGTAGTCGGTGTACCGTCGAAGGCCACCGAAATATGTAGAGGCTATAGTCTATCACTACCAGATTTACAGATGTCGTCATTTCAGACAATGATTGTTTGGCAATAATACCTGTTAGCTGTTCGTCACCGGCGTTTACTCACATATCTGCTTTTGCCAACTTCTCTGAGTCCTTTCAGTATTTTTTTTTTATCATCGATCGTGAAGTAGATTTCATGATACTGTGATACACGTATCCCTTTAGCTGGCATGCCATAGGTACGTGATTGGCTGATATCTAATTCGTTCTTGAAATTAGCCAATCACTGCCGCGAAATAGCAGTGCTTGCACTGTTGTGTTCCGGTTAAGGCAGCTGGTGAAATTTCTGGCACAGAGGCATTCCATCTTAGGCCTCAGTGTAGGCAACGCATTCGAGATCTTATGGTTTCTTAACGGGGGATCATAGGATTTCGGTATTCAAGAGCCGCAGTAACCACTTACCATCAGGTGGGCTAGGTTAGGTTAGGTTAGGTAAGGTTAGGCGCATCGTTTGACATTGACATGAAAAAAAACAGATTTTCCATCTGTCGTGTTATATTTTCGTTCTGTTGTGGATCTTATTTCTCGTATTAATTAGTATCTTCTTATTATTTTTATTACCCTTCTCGTAAAGGTAGGTAACACGTCTTAAGTTATTTAAAGTCTTCGCTGTCTACACACGGCTAATCATATACTGACATTCTGGCGGAGATGCTGGGATTAAATGAATGTAAAAAAAAGGCTAAGTTACCAGATGGGTCGATGATCTGTGCCGGATCAGGGGCTCTATTCGAAACGGTACACGGAGATAGGGAGAGTCCTATCCCTAAATAAAAAAACACTTTCTCCCTATTTAGCGAGATGGTATGATCACATTTACTTCTATCACTGAATAGGCAGAAAATGTACTCTTATTTAGAAATAGATACCTACGCTCACTATCTCTATATGTACCGCTTCGAATAGAGCCCCAGGCCCGGGTCACTGGACCGACTTGACACCTTTGGGAGTTTTGTGAGAGGCATTCCTGTTTCACCAGTGATAGATAAATATGTACCTATGGTTTTTGGCTAGGCAATTGTTAATGATTTCTTCTGAAAAAGTCAAGCTTTAAGAAAAGAACGGATAGGTAAATACCTATTTAGTACTCTATTAATGGCCATGTTAAATTGTCAATTCAACTACGAACTAACGTGTCAGCTAATTATGTTAATGGCGGCCGTTTAGGCGTTACGCGCGGACACACGGCCGAGCAGACGTGGGCCGCCGTGGGCGGGCGGCATTCTGCCTGCAGTCCGCCCACGCGTGAACTATTGTATCGGAGAAACGGAATTTTACGCTCACTGAGGTAGTATATTTACTCGAGCTTGAAGTGAAAGGTTCATTTTATTTAGGAATTGTAACTTTGGCCACTTTTCAAGTTCGTGTTTTCAGATTTTTTTCATCATTGGTATAGGGTATAGGCAAACGAGCGCACAGCCCACCTGATGGTAAGTGGTCACTGCGGCCCATGAACACTGAAATCCTATGATCCCCCATTAGGAAACCATAAGAACTCGAATGCGTTGCCTACACTGAGGCCTAAGATGGAATGCCTCTGTGCCAGAAATTTCACCGGCAGAGCGAGCACTATTATTTGGCGGCAGGTTGGCGGGGGGAGATGTATGTGAATCAGCCAGAGAGTTCTGTATTTTTTTAGACTTTCATTGATGTAAACGATTGTTTTTATTATGCGTTTTTCCGGGATAAAAAGTAAGCCATATGTTGACCAGTGTTATAAACTACCCCCATACGGCATACCAAATTTTGTTACATACAGACATTTGTTCTAAAAATCGTTTTTAACACACACGCTTTTATTTTCTGTATGTAACTATGTAATGGAATCTTGCAAGTTAAATTTGACCCACTTTCTGATTTTCGATTGAGCTGAAATTTTGCACGAATATGTAAATTGCGTGACGATGCAATATTATGATGACGTGGAGCTGATCTGATGATGGAACTGGAAGGTGGCCATAGGAACTCCGTAATAAAACTACATTAACCCATCGAATTTGGGCTCGTTTGATTCGTCTTGAAGGGTAGATGAAGGATTTACAAAGAAAAGCACAGTCAGCAATAAAAGCGTGTCCCAAAAATTTAAGTTTTGAAAAAACTTATTTGTGTCGAATATCGTTTATATCGTCCTCTCGACTTGAATGTTTCTTTTAATTTTCAAGTTACAGACGCGACTTCTTCTACAGCCTTTTTATTAGTAGGTATATAGAAGATATCGCGGATGCTGCGCTCGCCACGTGGGCTGCACGTAAGTAGGCAAGTCATAGTCGCATGAAGCCATTATGACAAACGTTGACAAGGCCGCGTAGTATTATGTATGGCCACAGAATATTTAATAGTACTACGTACAGAATGGTCACGGAATCACCCGCCTGAATCTAGCCTGCGCGCAACTGGCGCCCAACTCGCCTTACCGTCATTTGTTTCCAGAGATGGTGAGTGAATCGTTGGCGTAGTGGTACACATACGTTTACAAGTGTATAGACGTCCTCGCACGCACACAGATGTCATCGTACGCAAACATTGACACTTCATTCGAATTGTGTTCGAAATCATGTTTTTATAGGCCGTGTCTGCCTTGTGGTATGGCTCTAGAAGCGAGTCATTTTAAGTGGCGCTACTAAGAGGAATGAGATCTAGTAGTTTCTAATATGTAAATGGTGCAGAAAAAAAGGCGAATGCAATATCTAAACAATTAAATCACATGAGAAGATGTATGAGATCCAGTAATTAGTTGACAATAAACAGAGCAAGAATGAAAAATAAATGTCAAAAGGTGAATGCTTACCTAAATAAATTAATCAAATGCGAGCATGAAAAAAGTTTTTTAATTTAAGTCATTGTTCTAAAGTTTCAGGACTTTCAGGACCATGTCTGTATTTTGGACATTCTATAGAATTCTCGCAGATTTTTTCACTTGTTTTCGCCTTGTAGCACTTTAATTAGTTTCAATGTCGTGCTACATAAAACCGGACATAAAAAACTTCATTGCCAATTTTTCAATAATTAATTTTAGCACTTACTATAGTAGCAATGATAAATAAAGTAGGTTACTTTGGTAAAGACACAAGCTCCTTATTCGCGAGATAAGTCGGTTAAACTTGACCCCGATCGGCTTGACAACCTGTCGACCTCATGATGTCATCGGCCGTATCACGTACGTAATAAAGGGTATTTTGCGCTGTAATAATTTAATTTTGCGAGCTTTGGGTAAAGTTACGAGTAGGTAAGGTGCCAAATTGTAGTTTTTTTTCGTGTTTCCTTATTCTTTTTATACGAATTTGGTTCCTAATTATAACGTTCCAATATACCTTTAAATTTTATCGTGCGGTCATTATCGACTGGGCTGGAAACATTTCCTTTTATTTGTAAGGAACATATTCGATAAGCCACTTCCTGTCGTAGCAAAGGATAAACTGGTTTTAGTATAACAAACCCGCGCGGTGACACTCGTTAGGTGCTTACGCCATCGTCTGCATAAATTGACAAGTTACTTACTTATCCATACTAATATTATTAATGCGAAACTCTGTCTGTCTGTTACCTCTTCACGCTTCAACCGCTGGACCGATTGAGATGAAATTTGGCATGGAGATAGTTCGGATCCCGAGAAAGGACATAGGCTACTTTTTATCCCGGAAAAACCCATAGTTCCCGCGGGAACGCGATAACCGAACTCCACGCGGGCGAAGTCGCGGGCAGAAGCTATAGTATTTTATAATTGGTTATTATAACGATTACCATAACTTCCGCCCGGCTGTGAGAAATTCCATGCTAAATATCCATATTTTCACTCCGTTAAGGGTTGACTTGTTTCCACCGGATTCCCGCGACCTTTACGAGGTTGTCGCTCCATCTTGTTGGAGGCCCACCGACAGCTCGCCTCCTGGTTCGTGGACGCCACTCAAAAACTTTCTGGCCCCATCGGTCATCATCAGTCCTGCGAAGTCCCTATTATCTATACTGTACCTGCGAGCAAAGTTCAACTTGGCGCGTGAGCCATGCTATAGGGCATAGGGAGATATGCCTATTTTAAGACTTCGAATATAGCTCCAGAACTACCTACTTATACTGTATATCTAGGTCTGCGTCTGTGTGCTCGTTTGCTTACCTCACATTAAAAAAAAAAAAAGTTGCAAAGTGGCATGATATTGATAAGCGAATCGCCAAAGGTCAAGTCTTGGAATTCTGTGTGGTGCGAGTTCAGGGCAATGATCTAAGTGCAACAGTTAGCGAGAACAAGCGTTCTTTTGACTAATTAGTTGAGTCAGACTGTGGTGTTTGAGTTGCTTTGTAGATATTTGGACTTTGAGGTCATTGCTGGTCGATTCGGTGATGCGTATCGTTTAGGACCAGGCATAGAAGTGTCGGATTTCTGACTTCTTTCGCCTCACAGAATAAATCTGCGTTAGAGTCGCTGAGTAGTCAAGATCCTTTTTCCATACAAACATAGACGGTTTCTTTCGCAAACTATAAGTACTTACTTATTAGATTGGCACCAAATTTCACAGATGATTAGACGAGCAGAGATGTTAGTTCTAGGCTACGCGAGGGGTTTCATTGGATCTAAGTTCTAGTGCAAGAGCAACGTGTGATAATGATAAGTAAGAAGGTACTTTAAAAATATCAACGGAAAAATATAACTATTTAATAAAATCCACCTAAGTACATCTATGTATACTTATCTCAATTAAACATTGAAGGATAACGACTTGAATAATTGCTTTTGCGATCGCATCTTTTATTGGCGGTTTACGTCCATAAAACTAAAACATAAACTCTTCGACTTTATTGACTACTAGCTTTTCCCCGCAGCTTCGTATGCGCAGAAATATTAAAAAGTAAAATCCCGATTTTTCCCGTTCCCGTGGGAATTTTACAAAATCCTTTCTTAGCGGATGCCTACGTCATAACATCTACCTGCATGCCAAATTTCAGCCCGATCCGTCCAGTGGTTTGGGCTGTGCGTTGATAGATCACTATGTCAGTCAGTCAGTCACCTTTGAGTTTTACGAGTATATATTTGGATTAAAGGAAATCTTATTTTTGATCCTGAAGAGTCAAAAGTTATTTGCATAACAAAATACTTACTCCAAACGAACATAAGCGATCAATTCAGGTCCAGCGAAACAATAAAGCTTACTTTACCGAGAACTCCATCCTGTTAACCGCGAATGTGACCCTCGAAAATAACGCATTATGATCCACTGAAAATGGCGTGTTTAATTACCGACAGAGAGAGATGGAAACAAAGTCCCACTAGGCACGAGGGAGAGGGGTTGGGTGCAAAAATAAAAGGCAAACTCGCGATGATGTCATGCTGACGAATAGCGGTCAAGGGTGTATTACATCTGTGGCGATAAAGCGAAAATATTCGATATATTTAACGAACGCGATTACACTCTTCGTATTGAGAATTCCGAGAATCATTCGTTATTCTTGTTTTAAATAGTAGTGTTTTTGGTACATCTGTAAGGGATCCTTTCATTGAACTGAAATTCGTTCTCCGATCTGGTTCAAAGGACTGTTATTTATAACATCGCCCACCAGTTCTCTCAAAAAATAAGACGTAAGTAGGTAAATCATATCTAGTCACGGTGATCCGGTTTGAAGGACCAAGGCTTCTTACTGTAGCCAAAGATGATGACGCCAGACTTATTTTCTTATACGCCATTTTATAAAAAAAAATGTTCATTCAATAAATGCATGAATATGTAATAGCGGCCTGGCGCCATATGAGCACCGATAACCAGACTTAATGGTGAAAAAAAAGAACTTCTGTTTAATAAATTATCAATTTAAAATCATGACATTATTAAGTTTTGCTCGTCTGCATTGTACGTAGGTGTACCACCTATGCCGTCATAACAGGTAACCGCAGCATGTATATTTGAAATGTCATATCAATTATCTACTTGCAAGAAGGTTTAGTTGCGCCGGGCAAATAGGTATACGGCAAACAAACACATGAACACAAAACAGTAAATACGCGTACGTACATAAATAGAAGCTGTGAGAATTAAATGTATTAAACTACTACCTTTAGAAAAGAAAATAGAAATCATACTTCAAAAAAAAAACTAAAATTCCCGCAAATTAAATTATTGACTCTATTTAAATTGTTAAATTGAAAATTTGAAAAACCCGCTACGACATTACCACATCAGAAAAAAGCTGACCGGGCTTAAATCGATTTAATGTGAACGAACGACTTTACAAATTCTTTCACTTAATTTATTACTATAGGTACCCATTTATTTTGATCTTTTCTGTGAAAAGGGACGGATATCGTGACTAAGCAATCCATAGTTAATATTGGCTATGTATGTATACCTACTGTCATACGCCGGCGGTTATGTCGTTATGGCTGCGTGGGCGCAGCATCAATGGGTGACGCCAGCGTTACACAACCTATATAAGGCTTCGGCCACACGTTCACTATGAATATGTCAACTATGATTATACTTCATAGTTAGTCGACTGGTATAATATAATAATTATAGGTTTGTGTTTTGAAGTTCGTTACCTAATGTAAATTAAGTAAAGGAAAGCTGATTCCGTGGAAATATCGGAAAGTTACCTTTTTACGTGTTTTCCCAAGGGCAGTCTAGCCATAGGTTCTCATCTAATTTCATACAAATATTTCCCGTAAGTATTTGGGCGTAAAACCATGGTCTGAGTGGCGAGACTTGGGTGGGAGTAAGTTAGCCTCTATAATTATGGACTTCTTTAGAAGGCTTGGAAGCCGTTGTGGTCTAGTGGTTCGATCTCCGCCTCTGAGTTTATTATTTACCACTGAGCTTTTCGATGAAGGAAAACATCACGAGGAAACCTGCACGCCTCTGCGAAGTAATTCAAGGATGTGTGTGAAGTCCCCATCTACTATACTTAGTCCAAAACTTCTCGTGATGAAAGCGGGGACCCTGTGCCCAGGAGTGGGACGTAAATAGGCTATTGTGGTGGATGCTTCATTCATACTGGAACAAAGCGGTAAACAATACCTAACGCAACTTTTGCTATAAATACCAGCTATTATTGCTTCCAGACCATTTGCGGCGACCGCTCGAGTTAGATTTGGGTCAAACCGTCGGTTTATTTATACTGCCGGATCGTCTGAAGTGTTTCCAAATTAACTCACCTGTTGCTTGATGTAATCGAGAGATCCACGTGTTAGTTGATTGAGATATTAAACAGCAAAACAGCCCTTAATGAAGAACATCAAAACATGTCCATGTGCTAAGAATTAAGCTTTTCTTCAGTGTGTGCTTCTACCTACCATATAAGCTTACTGCAATTCCCACTCATTCCTGCCTGTGTATAGTATAATTTCTTTCTTTTTAGTTAGCAAATAAATAAAAACACGAAATTTGCAAAAGTGGCGCGATCTCGTGAGCTTTGGGCTATGAGGAACCTTGTCAAACTACCTAATAATTCGTTGTAGTATTGGGTGAGTCCTAAATTACCTATATTATTAGTTTCGTAAAGCTTCAGTTTCACATTACGTGACCACCACAACATAACAGTAATTTTCTTTAAGCTGGGGCCAAGCGGGGCTCTATCCGAAGTTTTAAATAGGGAAAGAGACATTCACAATCGCTGCGCTCACCGTTGCGGCGCAGTTTAAGAGGCTTTATCCCGAAAGTTGGCAACGTCGCATATAGCTGTCAAATGATTCGCTGTTTTATTAATTTCTCAATATTACTGAATTAAAAAAGAAGTTATCATTATATGGTTAACGCGTCTCGTTTTACATTTGTTGGTTAGCCATTCAAATAATAAGATTACATTGAAATGCATGGAAAATGCGATGGAATTTTTTCAAAAGATAGTACTTCCATAATCCTAAAAATTTGGTCCTATGATAATTGTTGCAATCCATATTAAACGTTTTATTCAACCATAGAGCGATAATTCATATTTTCATTCAGTAATATTTAGAAATTAACGAAAACAGTGAAATATTTGACAGCTATTTGCGACGTTGCCAACTTTTGGAGTAAACCCTCTTGAGCAGCTAGATGTAAAGTTCAATTTAGCGCGCCGTGACGCGTGAGCGCTGGGATCATAGAGTAATATACCTAATATAAGTATACATATACCAAGAGGAAGGCTGGGATTGTGAATGTCTCTTAGCTCCTAGCCTCTCATCGCTACTTATAAATACAGAAATACTGCTCTATCCTGATACAAACGCCTACGCGTTTTGCGAATTATGACGGTACTATTGTAGTCATCCTTAACTCACTAATGATTCATTAGTCTCGTTAATTAAATGATAACTCGTCTCAAGTGGGTATTCATGGTGTAACTGCAAATAAGGAGCTAGAACGTTGCCAATCTACTTTAAACGTCGGTTTAGAAGACACAAGACCAGCTGTTTACATTTTAGTCACGGCTTGGATCGTGTGAGACGAATACGCAATTTTTTTATCGGTAGGTAAACCTGATTTAAAAGTTGACGAATAAAATTAGGATGTTACGAGGTCAGGTTTTTATTCTAAGAGCCGTTTGAATTTATGTATGAAATTCAATAACAATATAACATAAAAGTATTTAAGTATGTTTATTACTTTTTGTGTTTGTTTCTTCTGCACATCTTAGTACAGAGCACCGCCTACCAACCTAGTTTGTTTTTCTTCATCTCCACTATCCAAAGGTTGTCTGGTAGAGATCGCTATTAAGCGATAAGACCGCCTGCTGTATGCCATACCTTTTTGTGTAATTACATAATGTCTACTGTTCCTTGATTGTGTCGTGTTCAATAAAGTATATTGTATTGTATTGTATAACATTTATAGAACACCAAAAACAATTATACCTATAACTATAAAGTATTAATCCAATTATATTTCGAAAACAACTAGTTTCTCCTCTCGTTAGAGAGTAGTATATTCCTTGGTGGGAAACATAGTGCGGAAACCTGCACGCACTGCGAAGTACCTAATTGAAGGAAGTCCCCGCACTGAGCCCGCGTGCAAACTATAGTTCAAACAGGTAGGCCTGTGCCCAGCAGTGGGACGTAAATAGACAGCTGTGATGGATCTAAGGCTTTGGTCTATCTAAAAGGGGGGTCGAGACCTAAGCACTCATAGTAACCACTGAAAGCCGGCCGCACGTACAATTAACCTGCGAAGGTTGTACCGCTTGCTATGCTGACCAGCCTCATCGGAAGGAGGGAAACCCATGCCTGGGCGGCGCGCAATGCGCAAATCGGACTGACGTACTGAGACATCGAAATGACCATCGATTTAGAACAGCTCGATGTACACTGTCACCCTACGAGGCTACGGACCCCACTAGTACCCTAACCCTAGCCGTATATATCCACAGGATTACAAAAACTTCGATAGCGCGATGTAGAAACGCAAAGTTACGTTTGCAGTTGGTGAGTTCAAGGAACTATTGTAGCGCGTACTGATGTGGCGGTTGCGTTGGACGGTGGCGCCAATCTCGACCGCAAATAATGTGGTTTTGTTAGGGTTGTGCTTTATTGTAAAAAGAAACTTTATACTGATATGGTATAGAGCTTGTTTTTGGAAAGTGGCGGACTGAAAAGGGGAGGGATGAACTGAATAATAATTTTGAAAGTAATTCTGATATAAGTTGCTCAACCGTCATTTATTTCATCTTCATTCATGACTTGATTATAATAATATTTTATGTGAGACAAGGTTCTATCTGGAACCAGTTGACATTTCTACGCGCGGAGAACCGTGACACAGTAACGACAGATTTGGCCAGCAGCTGTTCAAATGTTTGCCTTAATTGTATGTACGCCCACCACCGATGGTCATTTCGATATGACATAAATCTTAAATATAAAATAAATTACTGATTTTTCACATGGATAGTTAATTCAAGATTGATCTGTAACATTGTACCCAATCGATCGTTTCGTTTTCGATGAAAGGAAGAGCCTTCAAATCCATATTAGGTAGGGCCTACGATGCGAAATTTCACTGGTCATATAAGACTTCAACGGGCGTCGTTAGAAGTTAAGAGCTTTTTCATTCATTAGAATGTTGCTTTTTAGTTCTAACTAGCTTTTCCCCGCAACTTCGTATGCGCAGACATATTAAATGTAAAATCCCGTTTTTTTCCCGTTCCCGTGGAAATTTCGCAAAATCCTTTCTTAGCGTATGCCTACGTCATAACATCTACCTGCATGCCAAATTTCAGCCCGATCCGTCCAGTGGTTTGGGCTGTGCGTTGATAGATCACTATGTCAGTCAGTCAGTCAGTCACCTTTGAGTTTTATATATTTAGATTATTTCAAAGCATACTTAAGTAGGTATACTTGTTTACAAAAACCTTGTTTAATGTATAAGTGGTTTGTCCAAATAAAGAACTATTTCGAAATCCTGGTGGTTTTTCTAAAAGTGCAAGTTTGTGAATAAAGTAGGTATGTATCATCAAAAGCTACGTCATAGCCTCGGAAGTATAAGGGCATTTGGATGAAGAAAGCGCAACCCACGCTGGATTTCTCCGCCATGGAGTAAAATAACTGGAAGGAACTACTTATATACTTAGGTAAATTTCATCTAAGATGTCAAAAATGGTCTTAGCGGTTTTAAGTGCATTTTTATCATTTTACTTACACATCTTTGATGAACTACGACCAAAATGTGTGCCAGGTATGCGGGGGTGATGGCCGTGAAAGGCTTCTACTGTACCTCTCATTATCCAACCTCATAACGAGTGATAAAGGCAAAAGAAGCCTTGGTTGAAATTTTGGATACGTTTTTGATTTGTGAACGAAAACAACCTTCGGCCTCCTCTTAAACGTTAATTTTTATTGTTTCGAAATTGACATTGCTCACTCCAGATTCTTCAGAGTCATTGATGTACTTATTGCCTCCATGTTCTCCGCCAAATACGGCGCATGCGCCGGTCTCGAACAACCACGCGAAAGATCTCCTCAAAATTCTACTTACTACTACTACTACAGCCTATTTGCGTCCCACTGCTGGGCACAGGCCTCCCCTCATCATGAGAGGGTTTGGGCTGTAGTCCCCACGCGGGCCCATGCGGATTGGGGACTTCACGTTCACACACATCTTTGAATTACTTCGCTGATGCGTGCAGGTTTCCTCACGATGTGTTCCTTCACCAAAGCTCATGGTAAATTCAAATTGAAAATCTATTAATAAAGAAATATTTACGTCTTTATTTATCCCCTTTCCATAGTAATTTCCATAGGAAATCCATTCGCGAAAGGGTTTTTAAATGTCTTCATGGTTGAGTTCTCTACTATTAGTCAACCGAATTAATTTAAGTGCCCAAAATTACCAAGTAATCAAAATATTATTCCAGAGAATTTAAAATTCATAGTTAATTTAAAACCAATGTAAATGTTTTCTCGGACATTAGTTTGTAAAATTACCAATCAACAGGCGATTGTGGATCTTATTCTATTATCATTTAGGTCCCTCTTGGCTTGGAAATATTGTTACCAAACTTTTTATTGTCTACTACTACTACTACAGCCTATTTGCGTCCCACTGCTGGGCACAGGCCTCCTCTCATCGAGAGAGGGTTTGGGCTGTAGTCCCCACGCGGGCCCAGTACGGATTGGGGACTTCACACACATCTTTGAATTACTTCGCAGTTGCGTGCAGGTTTCCTCACGATGTTTTCCTTCACCGAAAAGCTCAGTGGTTAATTCAAATTGAATTTCGCACATAAGTAAACTTAGAGGTGCGAGCCGGAATCGAACCCCCGACCCTCTGCATGAGAGGCGGTAGGTCGAACCACTAGGCCACCACGACTTTTTTATTGTCTAGTCTGACGTTTTAATGGGCTTCTGTAAAGTGTAGTTTGGAGTTTTTTTACTTTTTGTGTCACAATATTATGGGTTTAACTGTGCCGCTACTTTATTTTACAATGCGGTGGGGAAATTCATTTCAAAACATATAAACTTTCGAAAAAAACATTTAATTTGAAGTAGATAATGTTTCACTGTAAATTATATGTAAAAATTGTTGGGATGGTAAAATTATTTTAGTGATTTTCAGTCTAATCCCACTCACGCGCATATGTTAGTTGTGTTTAGCATAAATTAACTTTTTTTAATTCGATCCGGAAGCAAAAGTTTCTATGAGATAATTAAAATTATTTCAATCACATTTCGAATCACTCACTCAATGAAAACTGTTGTACTCATAAGGTTGCTGAATGTCCATCCTGTATGAGAGCTGTATGGTGCTAATTACCATACAACTTGTGAATTGGAGGAACATGAAACTACAAGGCATACTTGCAGTGCCTTAAGATCTTCGATGAAAAAGTTAGAAATAATAATCATTTGGTCAAAAATACTCGTCCGTACCTATGTAAAAAATCGTATGAGTGTTTACCTTATTGTAAATACAAATCATCTTGATTACGAAGGTTACGAGGATTAAGGTTTACTGGAAGAAATTCCTTATAGAGTTATAGTTCGCCTTTGTACGCTACATAGCGGCTTGTGAATTTTGTGTCTGTTTCATATTCTATTGTACAATATACTTAGTGGTATTATATGTCTATTGGAGGAAAGCCTTTGTTTCCAAGAAAATTCTGAAATAAAGGACTAGGGGATAAACCGTATACCTATTTACAGGCCCCTGCACCGATCTTGAGCGTTGAGCGAAAGTAGAAGGATTTTTTGCGTATGGCTACATAACTGAAGGGCCAATATGAGACTCCGTCTATGAGACCTTATTTTCGATTTCTGCTCATCGAAGGCCACCGCTCAAGAACCGGGCCGTAGCCTGTACCTACTTACTCGTGGAATGGTTCCATAATCCAAACCAAATAATGATTGATCAGGTAAGAGGTGCCTGGACTATAGAGTCCAGGCAACTCTTAGCTGAGCTTAGCTGGGCTCTCTTAGGTTTGGACCTTCTTAGCACCACTTTGAGGCACTGTTGTTATTTTTTTCTCATGGTTAATGATTGGCATCTCTTTCCAGGTGACCTGGCAAGATGGCGACAAAGTCCTACAGCAAGCACAAGGAGTATAAGGAGTTCTCCAGCAGTGGGAACGCGCCGTTCGCGGGGGAGCAATTCGGTGAGTTATAATTATTTTTTCTCAAAAATGGCCGGGAAACTCGTCATTGTCTGCTTTCTATCAGACCGCGAAGTGCGTCATTGACGATCAGTCAAAAATTTTAAAAAAAAACTCAACTGCATGCCCCGGAAATCTGTATGAAATTACTTCCGCGGCAGGTATAAGCGCAGGGAATGTTGTATGAAACTTCATTATCGTACAGGTACTTTTTTTTTTAACTTATAAATACGCGAAGGAATTCCCAAACAGCCAAGTCTGCATGTTCTGTATCTGTCAATTGACGCGAAACGTAACGTTTTTATCCGTGTCTGAAACAGCGCAATGTATTTCAGAACGGAATTTAAAAAAAGGCGCGATCCATAAAGAGCGGGAGTTCTTGTCTTGTATCAGATTTATTTAGTTAAATTTCTTGAAAATAGTTTAATAGTTTGGTTTAAAAATTAATAAAAGGTTTTAATTTTTATAAAAAACGAGAAATCTACATGCGAGTTTTTAACTTGCCGTGTTAGTGTGTCTGTTAAAGCCAAATATCGGTGAATACGAAATAAGACTGGCGTTCCATTGGACTTGTTGTAAGTACTTGAGTATCTTTGCGTGCGTGTCAATGCTGTATTATGAATACCTAATATCAAGGTTTTTTTTTCATTTTTGAGAAAAGCACTATATAAGCCTCGGCACGTGAAAGGCTTTGCAGGCTTCGTACATATTAAAGGGCCTCGGCGAAGCCTCGGCCCTTTAAACCAGTACTCAACCTGCAAAGACCTACTTTCTCGGCCACGGCAATAATGTACTATTATTTATGACCTTTTATCGCTAGTCCCTATTGACACTAAAGATTTGAAGATGGGTACCTACTTATAATTTAGGTGACAATATCATATCACGAAAAACGACTCTTCCCAATGAATTAGATAATACCCCATTTTGCATATTCTACATGATTCTACTCAATTCTTCAAATGTCTTTCTGATTAAGTCACACTTTAAAGCAGCACTTGGCAAGACCAAGGCTCTCCCACAGCAGAGGCATAGAGAAGGATCAAGACACATGAAAACTTGAAGACACTTGTTCTTATGATCTGAACTAGTCGTCTCCCGCGATCCAATTTCTTCCTTAGAAATTTCGGGGAATATTGCTTGCTGCCTTGTGGACAACCTACATGCAAAATTTCAGCTTTCTCCGATCAATAGTTTCGGTTGTGTAAGTATTAATTGTTTGTCAGTCCCGCATTCAGTTTTATAATTATATTGATTGATACCTATCCACCCTATCCCCAGACATGTTGAAGAACGAGTTGATCCCGGCGGGCAGCAAGCTGAACAGCGTCGGCAGCGCCGGCGCAGGCCACCGCGAGTACCAATACGAGTACCGCGAGGAGAAGCTGCCCCACGGGAAGTACGACCGCAAGGACCTGCGCACCGTCGAGGTTAGCATCTGTGAACCTACACCAATCAACCGAATAACCAGCTGACCAACCAACCAGTAAACTAACTGATTGATTGAGCAAGCCACTGACCGACCAATCAAACAAGCAACGAAACGATCGAACATCTAAACAAGTAACTGATCGATTGACCAACCCACCAGCCGACCAACCAAATGAAGTAGCAAGCCACTGACTGAAGAACCAACCAACTAATTTATCGTTTGACCAACCGACCAGCCGAGCAACCAATAAATACGTAGTTGGCAATTAGCATAGAGACATTCCATCGTGGGTTTCAGGGTTGGCAACGCATTCATAATCTTATGATTTCTTATGTCCATGATCCGCAGTGGCCTTATAGTAGCATAAGGTGGCTTGTAAGCTCGTTTATGCCTATCAATAACGGCAATAACATGAAAAAAAACAAATTCCCGTACAATTCGTGTACCTACACATATGTATGTTTATCTGACCGTTTCAGGAGTACACGGTGCCTCCAAAGTCGTCGGAGTCAAACTCTTACTACTTCGAGCGGGAGGAGCGTGCGCTGCCCGCCATCACCTCCGGCACGCGCACCTACAACTACGAGTCCAACACCAGCTCCACACCAGGTACCACACCAGCTCCACACCAGGTACCACCACCACAACTAACACCGGCTCCACACCAGGTACCACCACCACTACCAACACCGGCTCCACACCAGTACCACCACCACTACCAACACCGGCTCCACACCAGTACCACCACCACTACCAACACCGGCTCCACACCAGTACCACCACCACTACCAACACCGGCTCCACACCAGTACCACCACCACTACGAACACCGGCTCCACACCCGGTACCACCACCACTACCAACACCGGCTCCACACCACTACCAACACCGGCTCCACACCCGGTACCACCACCACTACCAACACCGGCTCCACACCAGGTACCACCACCACTACCAACACCGGCTCCACACCAGGTACCACCACCACTACCAACACCGGCTCCACACCAGTACCACCACCACTACCAACACCGGCTCCACACCAGTACCACCACCACTACGAACACCAGCTCCACACCCGGTACCACCTCCACTACCAACACCGGCTCCACACCAGGTACTACCACCACTACCAACACCGGCTCCACACCAGTACCACCACCACTACCAACACCGGCTCCACCGGGTACCACCACCTCTATATACCACACCAGGTTTCATTAACATTTTTTATTCCTTACGGCCTCAGGTAAGTATACGCCGGTAATAGTACATTACAGACCTAGGGTGGTGAATTCGTAAATGTCCCAGATCGAAGGTTTCTGTCCATAAATATGCGATCTGGGGCTTTACGAATTACCGCCCGTGGTTTGTCAAAAGTTTTACGTCTTGCCTTGGCCAAGAATTTTCTCTCCGCGTAGCGGGCAGAAAATCCCACTTTACGGCCAAGGGATATACTCAAAGGCCAAGGGTGATGTAATAGTACATTACAGACCTAGGGTGGTGAATTCGTAAATGTCCCAGATCGCAGGTTTCTGTGGCCCGAACCGAAGGTGAGGGCCATAAATATGCGATCTGGGGCTTTACGAATTACCGCCCGTGGTTTGTCAAAAGTTTTACGTCTTGCATTGGCCAAGAAGTGAGATTTTCTATCCGCGTAGCGGGCAGAAAATCCCACTTTACGGCCAAGGGTGATGTAAAATCATTTTCTTCGGCAATTCATGTCAATACAAACGTCGTTTTTTCTAGATACCAAATTGAACCTTACTTGGGAAGTAGTTTGGTTCACGACTATTTTCTGATATGTCGGTCTTTCATTTGATATTTCAAACCAAGCGCACTTTATTATAATAGTGCCAGTGGTAAACCTATTGGTAGTGGGCTAACACAATAAAGCCTTTCTTAGATCATTTTACCAAAAAGACGATCTGCTACTGAGCCAAACAAACACTGCAGGCTGCAGGATATTTCCCAACGAAGACGAACTCTTTTAAATAAAAAGTACTTATATTTTAATATAGATGGTCCTTATTCCAGGTTACTCGAAAGTGAAGAGTACCAAGGTGACAAAAGACCTGTCCCAGAATGTGGAGGAGCTGGACTCGCTCCTCGACGACCTGCAGAAGGACCAGGAGCGACAGCTGTACAAGAGTGAGTAACGAACGCCTTTCTATATTCAAAACGTTACATAGGGAAAGGGAGACTCCCTATCCCAGCGCTCACGCGTCACGGCGCGCTCAAATTGAACTTTAAATCTATCTAGCGGCATAAAGTGCCCCGCTACGCGTGAACGCAGGTATAGGGAACCTCTCTTTCCCTATGTAACGTTTCGAATAGAGCCCTTGACTGCCCCTGTTCACTAGAGTGCTGTTTTGAATTAGAAACGCACTTATTCTGTTTGTGTGTACCGGAACCCGAAAATTTCGCGGCAAAACCAAACACTGTCGTGTAGCTATAATGTTAGAGACATTTGTTTCTGGTCTGTATGTACCACCAGCTACAGGCATCGGCACGAAACTTGAGCGGTGACCATCGATGCGTAGAAGTCAAAAATAAGGGGCTATATTCGGGAATTAAATAGAGATCTCGCTGTTCCATATAGGATCGCTCACGCGTCAAGTTGAACTTTAGATCTAGCTGCTTAAAGTTCACGCGACGCGTGAGCGATCTTATAGGGAACAGTGAAATCCCTTTTTAAAGTCTTCGAATTTAGGCCCAAGTCTTATCGGCAGAGGGGCGCGGGACGCAGGGGGCGCTTTGTCGTGCGTGCACGCTTATTGGCCCTTCCGTCGTAAACATGCGCAGAAATCCCCTCTACTTTTGCTCACTGCTCAAGTTACGTGCCGGCGACCTGTACTAGGATGAAATGGGGTTGAGGAATGTCCAAAAATTTTTCACGACCCAAGAAATTGTTTAATAAAACATCACGATAAATGTATGGAAGCTTTATAAAATGCTTCTAATTTTTGTGCATGTTTTCTTTAAGGCAGTCAGGTTTAAATGCGAAAGTAACTCTGTTTGTCTATCTGTTACCTCTTCACGCTTCAGCCGCTGGACCGATTGAGATGAAATTTGGCATGGAGATAGTTGAAGACCCGGGAAAGGACATAGGCTACTTTTAATCCCGGAAAAACGCGTGGTTCCCGCGGGAACGCGATAACCGAGTTCCATGCGGGCGAAGTCGCGGGCAGAATAGAAGCTAATAATAAATAGATAAATATGTCATGTCCACCTTAGACCCTATCATTACTTTCCATCAGGTGTGATCAGGGTCAAACGCAAGCCCATTTGTAATAAAAAAAAAAAAAATATGATTTGGCAATAACTAGATGTTTAGTTTTGCATTTTCCAGTAAAATATGATCCGATCGTAATTTAGATGCTATGAGAGATTTTTCATAAATATACGTCCTGCGTCATAATACTTCCTCGAATAAATAAATAATGTAAATTTGATTTGTATATTGCAGGCGGCTACACATCAGATACGGCAGAAAGCTCCTCATTCGACTATAAACGAGGGTACGTACATTATTATCAACATCACTCACTAGAAGGTGTTTTCTAACTCCACCCTACTAATAATATGTAGTCTTTGACTCCATTCAAAATTGGGACAAGTATTACTACTTTAGACTCACAAAGGGTGCTTTTCCGTCTGTATGTTTGTCCCTATTTGCAAGTATTGGTTGTTGCGACAGCGGCCGCGGCGGGCGTTTTACTGACACATTGCGCGCGACGGTCGCTAACCGATGCGCGACGGCGTCACGATCGCTGGACTCGCGCACGATGGGTTCCGTACCATTATGTATAAAAAGCCCCCCTTAATTATTTATTTGAGAGAATGAGAGAGGATCGGGCAGTGAAAAGAGCTTATATAGGTCGTCCGACTGGACGCCGCCCAGTGGGGCGACCTAGATATCGCTGGAGGGACGTCGTCGAAGCGGACCTGTGGAGCCTCCAAGTCAGCAACTGGCAGGAGGTGGCGCAGGACAGGGCAGTGGCGAGAGCTCGTTTCGGAGGCCAAGATCCATTTTGGGTCGCTGAGCCAGCGTAGTAGTAATTATTTATTTTATTCTGTTTTTTTTTGTAGAGATTTACTATAGGAAGTCCCTCCTCTCCACAATTGAAAATGCTTCAATGTATTTGGAAAGTATTCAAAAAGCACCACCAACATTCTCAACGCATGTGTGCGTGTTGAGACAGCCGTCGAACATGCGTTGAAGAGTGTTGGTCGTATATTGTTCATATCGTAGATTATCTTTATTTGTTGTCATAGAGAAACAGAAATGCATCATGCGTGAAAATTTCAACTGTCCAACCATCACGTCACGGTTCATGAGATACAGACAATGCCGTCTTTACCATAAGGGCACACGGGGCCTGTGCCCAGGGCCTCATCCTCAGGGACCCCCGAAGGACAAAGAGTAACAAAATACAAGATCACAGTAGAAAACTCCATAGTTATATTAGCGAAAGTAACTCTGATAATAACTGAATAACTGTAATTTGGTATGGACATATTTAGAGTCCCAGGGAAGGACATAGGCTACTTTTAATCCCGGGAAAAATGTATAGTTCCCACAGGAAACCAAATTCCATGCAAGATATGTCGCGGGTAGAATCTAGTGTTAGTATAATTCGCTTTCTTTACTTTCCAAAAGGGCCCCAAATTCTTGTGTGCCCAAGGGCCCCGGCACATATTAAAACGGCCTTGGATTACAGTCTGGTGACTCTGGTATCAGACGGACAGCGGAGTCTTAGTAATAGGGTCCCGTTTACCCTTTGGATACGGAACCCTAAAGCTGCCTCTTCACCAGGACGCCGGTGAAGGCGCCGTCGAGCGGCTACTCGACGCTGAAGCGCGAGGAGCGCCTCGAGTCGTCCTCGTGGGGCGCCGGCGCCAGCCCGCCGCCCGCGCGGGGAACCCAGCTCCGCCAGGAGATGTACCGCGAAGAGAAGACAGGTACGTATAGCTTTACCCAACTTAGAAGGCGCGTGGATTAAGAGGATACGTGAGCTGAGCCCCTTTTCAGATTGGAGAAATTTAAATCAATGTTGCTGTCTCGCAGGCGCGGGCGGAGCGACAAAAGGTGCGATAAGGACAACTGCAGCTCCGTCGAAAAATCCGACGTAAAAAACTCAGAGATCGAGGTTTCGTTCTCGACATTTTACTCCTCCAAAATTAAACTAATCGTATTGAAATTTTGGGAAATGGATGAGAAGGAAATTGTCTGTGTCGGACCGTTTTGATTTTTGCGTTTATTATTGTGGTTTTTGTATATTAGGCATTTCTTTGCGGCCTATTCAATCGGGCCGTTTTCAGCACTGTTTGGAGTCGCCTAGTTCGAACAGAAATATCACTAAAAGCAAAACGTACCGACACAGCTATACTGACGAAATTGATCTTATTTCAAAAAAACATTGATCCACGATCAAAATCCAGGGAGGGATACGTCGAGAACGTTTGTATGGAAAAATGACCACTAGCGTGTCCTCTTAAGCAAAAATAGGCTCTGCGTGAGCGGCTTAAGAGCTTCTTCACCAGGGCTTGTAACCGGTTAATTAAAAAAACCTCGAAATAGCCAAATATTTAAAATTATTTTATACTCTTTATGTGGAACTCTATAGTGTATTTAGGTTATTACTTCATATTATTTTATAGCCTTATTAAACATGAAATAGTAAACGAAAGAACGATAAGAAAACCGGTTTATTTGTATGGAGGAAAAAACCGGTTTCAAGCCCTGTTCGTCACGCGCCTTATAAGTTGTGTCCTGCTGTACCTTATTGTAGTCATAGATGGTTTTATTTTAAGACTTCGAATATTGTTGCTCTGACCACAAGCCTATCCGCAGAGTCCCGCGTGGTGCCGTCGCCGCTGCCTGCGCCCGCGCCGGTCTGCACGCACTGCCACCACCAGACCTCCAGCTCCACCGGCACTGTAAGTATACCTTCAGATCTTCATTCACGGACGACCAGTACTTGGTAGTGACTGATGACACTGCCTGATGGTCCGAAAGTTGCAAGTTATATGGGGCATCTTCAGTGGCAGGAAATAATAGGTGAATTTTTAGGAAATGAACTTCTCAGACTACACCTGAATGCTAGGCTAAAGTAAAGTAATCAAAGAATCTCATCTCATCGCTATACTATAATATAAAAAAAATTATATCACCCTTAGCTACGCGGAGAGAAAATCTCACTTCTTGGCCAAGGCAAGACGTAAAACTTTTGACAAACCACGGGCGGTAATTCGTAAAGCCCCAGATCGCATATTTATGGCCCTCACCTTCGGTTCGGGCCACAGAAACCTGCGATCTGGGACATTTACGAATTCACCACCAGGTCTGTAATGTACTAATTTTTTTTTTCCTATGTTTTTCTACTTGCAATCGGTCTTTGACCATAAGCAGATGCTATCTGTGTTCAGGACTTGGGGGTGTACCTATATGATCCATTGACCATTTACCCTGGCATACAACTCCATTTTATAGGATTTTCTTCCTTTTCAACCTTTTCACGTCATTCGACGTGATCAGCAGTTTTGTTGCCAGTGGATTCACATGATTTTCCAGTTTAAGTATATATACTTAAACTAATATATGTATAAAAGTTTTGTCTTCAGTCATAAAAATATTACTCATACTCATATCATTGATTGCCAAACCATGGTTTTTACAAGATGTTACAATATTTTCTTAAGTACTAACATGGACCCTGTGAGGGTGCAGCAAAATATTAAAACTAAATAGACCTTAAAAATTAGATTGGACAATACATTGTCTCAGACTTTCGCGATACACACTCACAATAAACACACTCTAACTAACGGGACTTAATCGCGTAAAAAAACTATTTATATTAGATTAAGTCCCGTTAGTAGTGTGTTTAATAGATTGCACAATATGATAAGATTTCGCAGAAATTAGCTTGCTCTTTTCTAATTTTGTTTATAATTAAGTCTGCCGTAAGACGTCCACAATTTACTCATTATATTGGCTTTCTCAAGATTCTCCTTTCTTCTTCGTCTTATTAAGTAACAGGCAGCAAAAGAGCGAAGCTATGAACGCGTGAAGCTCGTCTAGGTCGATGTTGTCGATTCCGGCTCGCACCTCTAAGTTTACTTATATGTGCAAAATTCAATTTGAATTTACCACTGAGCTGTGAAGGAAAACATCGCGAGGAAACCTGCACGCATCTGCGTAGTAATTCAAAGATGTGTGTGAAGTCCCCAATACGCACTGGGCCCGCGAGGGGACAGCCCAAACCCTCTCGTGATGAGAGGAGGCCTGTGCCCAGCAGTGGGACGCAAATAGGCTGAAGTAGTAGTTCAATGTGGTCTTTCATGTAAATTTATCCCCTTTTGAAATTATTTGTTATCTTCTTAGTATTTCTGTAGTTTCTTTCTGATATTAATGCACCTACTCATTTTCCTTTCTGTTTGGTTTTATGGTTGACTGGTAGAGAATGCCTTTAGGCATTAAGTCCGCCAAATTGTACACATTTTTTATGTGCAATGAAGTTTAAATAAATAAATGTTGCCCTTGCATGACGTCGTCTATCCAGCTGTATTTCTCAGACACATACTTTAAATAACGTTCTCTCTCTCTATCTTCCAGCTGTCCCGCTCTAGCACGCCCATGAACAAAGTCACAACGACAGTGAAAACTTACACGTACGAGGTCCCGGCCGGCGCCGACCCCGCCGCCGTGCCTCTGCCGCCGCACGCCGACCACACGCACACTTACGTCAGCGAGAATGAGAATGTGCATACGTGAGTACACACACATATACACTTTCATGATACACTTGCAGGCCGCTGCCGCTGCACGATGACTACACATGCGCTTACGTCGACGAGAACGAGAATGTACACACGTGAGTACACACACATATACACAATCATGTGACACTTGCAGGCCGCTGCCGCTGCACGCTGACTACACACGCGTTTACGTCGGCGAGAACGAGAATGTGCACACGTGAGTACACACACATATACACTTGCAGGCCGCTGCCGCTGCATGCTGACTACACGCACACTTACGTCAGTAAGATTGAGAATTTATACACGTACACGTGACTACACACTTGTCCACTCGAATATGGACCCATCCCAAGCACACTTTTCGGACCATCTGAACCGAACCATCATGCTTCATGCTTGTAGAACGGATGGCCAGGAGATGAGCAAATAGCAGTGCAAATAGCACTGTTGTGTTCCAGTAGGGGGTTAAGGCAGCCGGTGAAATTTCTGCCACAGAGGTATTCCATCTTGGGCCTCAGGGTAGGCAACGCATTCGAGATCCTATGGTTTCCTAATGGGGGATCATAGGTTTCGGTGTCGATGGGCCGCAGTGACTCTTACCATCAGGTGGACTGTGCGCTCGTTTGCCTATTCCAATGATGGAAAAAAAATGTTAGGTCTCCGAAAAGAGCGAGCGTTAACCTTTGGTAAGATAACTAAATTTTTTATTTACCCATTAAAGTGAACAATCGTTCAATTCGTTCCCCAGGCTGAGCCGCTCCACCGCGGCGGCGGCGCCGGCGCCCGGCGGCTGTGCGCACTGCTCGCACTGCAACACGCGCGTGCGCCGCGACCACTACTCTGCCACCGATGGTGCGTAGCGTATACTTCTTCTTATTTCTTAACCTCTGTCCACCCAACGCTAAGTTTCCATTACAATCCATTAGCTTCTAGAGATCTTCTACTATCTAAAGTCCCGCGCCTTCACATTTCAAAACGCTTCAATTTATTTTCATTTTTTTAAAAGCGTAGTGATGGCTGTCTCAGCACGCACACATGTGTTGAGAGTGTTGGTGGTGCTTTTTAAATACATTGGAGCGTTTTGAAATGTGAAGGCGCGGGACTTTAGATAGTACAAGATCTCTACCCAAGCACGACTTGATTCGTCCGCGTGGCAGTAAATACCTATGCATTTTTCCGATTAAATAAGTTAAATAAGGCCTTCTGCTTGAGTTTGTTGCGGCGCTTCTTCTCAAGCAATGGGTCAAGGAAGCGCTGGTAAATTCTTTTTCTGACGTGTAAAAGTGCCCCTATGTGGCCAATTTGCTGAATAAATGATTGAATTTGAATTTGAATCTAATTTCATCGATTATTTAACCGTGAAAGCGTAACAGAAGAGCTTGAGAGAGGCAACGGGAGACCCTCGCGCCGGCATCTTTCTCGCAAAGACTGGCTATTGCCATACAGCGAGGGAATGCTGCCTGCGTGATGGAAACCCTTCCGAAAAGCCCTAATCTAGGTTTTTAGGTTATTGTTTAGTTTTCTTTTCTGTAAATTTAAATGCTATTTGTAGTTTATTTAAAAAAAAAAACTTATTCTTTCCTGAATAAACTTTTACATCCATATCAAGTACTTTTGCATTTATAATTAAATATTAGTACGAATACGAAGCTATTATGGCTATAATGTATATGATGCTTTATATTTTTGTCACGTGACAAATCATTGGAAATTTTAGTATTAAAACTTTATGGCACCATCATAAAAAGTACAAAAGGCGGACTTAATGCCTAAAGGCATTCTCTACCAGTCAACCATAGAGTCAGACAGAAAAACATTAAAAATGGTGCTGAAAGAGAGAGGATCAAAAAATTAACATTTATGTCAAGTACTTACACTTGTATATTTCAGTGTCGGAGCACACAAGCGAGCGCGTCCTGTACCCGGCTCCGGCCAACGAAGTGAAGCTGCTGCCTTCGTCTCCCCCCGCACCCGTCACCACCCATCTCTCGCCCGAGCGGAATGGACATGGCCCTTATGTGAGTGACAAAGAGTGCATATCGCGATATCACGTGCGGGTTAGTGAAACGTACTGGGCCTATATTCGAAGTCTTAAATAGGGATCTTGAAAATCTCGCGATCTCGCTGGTTCCTATAGGATCGCTCACGCGTCAAGTTGAACTTTAAATCTAGCTACTTAACTATAGCTGGCTCGAAGATTTAAATAGTTGTTGTTATGGAACTATGGGTTAAATTATTACCTAACTAGCAAAATTAGTCATATAATGCCGGCAACGTAACTTATTTAGCATACAAATTACGAGATAAGTCATATAAACGTAATGATTATGTTTATATAGCGCGATTTGGGCCCATTTCATTCAGCGTTTCAGTCATATAAAGGTTGTATAAGGGTAACTTAATCAGCATTTCAATCATATAAAGGTAACCTGTTCAGCTAAATGGTCATTTAATTATCGCCAGAGTGACACATATATGCTTAATTTGTGCTGTAACTGCAACTTATATAGCTCTTATATAAGTTTTTTGACTTATAAAAGCGACTGGTATACTAAACAGCAGATTTCTTTTTAAGCAAATGTCTGATCGTGTCTCCAAACTGATTATTCTACAATTATTTACAAATTAATTTAGTTTGGGTATATTCTATCATAGGTTTGCGAAGTATTGCGAAGGTCAGTTTTCTGATGAAATGTAATAGGTTTTATCATAAATAATTAACGCCCCCCTTCAATTTTTAGATAAATGAGTGTAATTAAAAATATTTTTTATAATAATTATCCATCTGTCCGCCATTTTCACTGCTAAATAGGTCATGAAATAGCTTCTTATATTGTAATTTAGTGGTTTTAGCGCCATGACCCCAGACCGGTTATATAATTATTGTAATGGATACCATTATATGGCGTTTTACGTTTTAGTGCTATAATAGTCGTATACATACAACTTATAAAACGTAAATGTCGTATAATAGCAACGAAGATACTTTTATTCGGCTGACTTGAGATTGCTATAAGAAGGTCATATAACATGCTGTTACTTGACTAAAATGTCATATAACCGTCATTTAGTAGAGGTTTAATCAGCAAGTCTTATATGATACTTAAGTCATATAAGGACGCTGAGTAAACGTTTACTCAGCATTATTATATGACAAATATGCTGAGTAACTAAAATGCTGAATAAGATGCTTTTATACGATGTAGGTTGTATAATTCGCATTTATATGTCTTTTATATGACCTAATTGCTGAATAAGCTCTGCCTTATATGACTACTTTGCTAGTTGGGTAAGGTATTCTATTCTACATATTTGATACATACGTACCGCTAGGGTTAGGATAGGACTCTAAGCCCAACTTGCACGAACGCCACTAACCTCGGGTTAGCCTCTAATCCAGTTAAGTTGATACAACTAACCCTGAATTAAGAGCCTAACCCGAGGTTAGCGGCTTGGTGCAAGTGGGTGTAAGCCATACTGCAACTGGGTATTTTTTTCTAATAGAAATCCTAACTTGTCTCCAGGGTCCAACATCATACAAGTACAGCGAGACGTCGTACTCGGCGCACAACACGACGGAGCGCCTCCCCGCGCCCGCGCCCTTCCCCCGCCCCTCCACCCCCTCCACCCCCTCCACCCCCGCGCAGCAGCCGCCCACCAAGCTGGACGACCTGCTGGCCGACTTCCCTGAGGCGGTGAGTGGGATACAGTCACAGAATATTGAATAGTAATACGTACAGAATCGCCACGGAATTACCTACTTTCATCCCCACATTGAAGTTTTCCCAACCTTACACATACCAAAAACTTGAAAAAAACATTAAAAAACACCGTTTTGAGAACCTAATTTGTAAGAGATTCCTCTTACAAGCTGTTCTAGAAATCTTCTACTATCTAAATTCCCGCGCCTTCACATTTCAAAACGCTTCAATGTATTTAAAAAGCACCATCAACACTCTCAACACATGTGTGCGAGCTGAGACAGCCATCAACTATGCGATGATTTTTAAATAATAATAAAAAAATTGAAGCGTTTTGAAATGTGAAGGCGCGGGACTTTAGATAGTAGAAAATCTCTACGTACCTAACTAACACTTCACACACGTGCTCAAAAATCCATATTACTAGAAAAAACATCGTTGAAAAAAACCAAAACCTACTTTTGGGGTAATTTTTCGACCCTGACCCGCTATGTCCACAACCTTCGGCACAGCACCATGAGCGCTGCCGAGGTGAAGGCAGATTCAAAAGTGCGCATATTGGTCGAATAACCCATCAGTGTAGCCAACATAGTTTACTCAAAAATCCGTAGTTACTTTTGTCCCTGAAATGAAATTATGAACTGGCCTCCCCTACCGCACGAAATGGATCATCTTTATCAATAAATCACACTAAAATAATGGTAAAAACTACCTATTTCATATTCCAGCGATTCCCGACGCAGCCCGACGGCGTGGTGCGTCGCAAAGTCGAGGTGACGCACGAGAAGTCCAGCGCCGCCGCGCGCGCCGCGCCCGCCAGCAAGAACGTCGCCGGGCCCGCCGTCTACTACCCGCCCGGCCACACGCCCTTCGCGAAGAAGGACGCGCCCGTCGCTTACACTTCTGGCGGCGTAAGCACAGAATATTATATTAATAGAACTACATACAGAATGGCCACGGAATCACCCATCTGAATCTAGCCGGCGCACGACTCTCCCTTACCGTCATTTGTTTCATCCGGAGATGGAGAGTGAATCGTTGGCCCGCGTAGTAGTACACACACATTTACAAGTGTACAGACGTCCTCGCATGCACACAGACGTCCTCGCACGCAAACATTGACACTTCATTCGAATTGTGTTCGAAATCGTTGCCTTTATAGGCAGGCTCCGCCGTATGGCGTGTAGGTAAGTCATCCGAGTTTGTTTTGTAGTTAGTCATACCATAGAAAAAGCAAGATATAAACCTAGAATGAAAACCTTACGCCCGAAATAAGTGTTATATCCGATAATAGATGTCACTGCCTAGGTATAGCCTACTACTGATATTTTTCATGACAGTTTTGGTATCTTTAAGACTGCCGTATTGAAAGTACTGTAATTGTATTTGTATTACATATTTTAAATTGATTATTGTCATTCACCATTCTTTTTTTTATGGTAAATTTTGGAATATCCGTATTACTTAATATCGTTGATCGACAGTTAACTTTGTTAATATCACCTTCTTTAATATGTTCAAGTCACTTGTGGAAACTGTGTTGGCAAAATGTTCTACTTAAGTGTATGTTTAGTACTGTATTAAAAAATGCTGTAAGTTTTCCTTCAATAGTTAAATAAATAAATACAATTTTGAACTCTATGAGTAACACTAGATGGCGCCTCAAATCACGCGCCCCCTGGATATTGCTCAACATTGTATGCGTTTGGCCATGCATGGTTTGCGAACCCCAAAACAATTGGTTGTTTTTCTGTACGAAATTTAACCTTATGAAAATATAAACTTGCATATGATAAATTCATAAATTATTGCATCTACCTAATCTTTTTTTTTACAGTCGAGCGCAGCGATGCAAGGCGGCGGCGCGTACGCATCCGGCCGCGGCATGTACGAGTACGAATCTGGCGCAAAGAGCAAGGAGAGACACTCTGAGAGGAAGACCGCAGTTCCGGTCTGTCTGCCCCTCTGCTGCGCCATGCCTTGCGTCATCATGTAGGGGTTTTACAACTCGGTATAGGTTTACAAAACTTAGAAGGCGCGTGGATTAGGCAATAATAGACTGCGTCGGCGAAGTGCCGCGCGCCTTCTAAGTTGTGTTGTGCTATAGGTTCTTTGTTCTCCAGCGATTCTAAGCTGAGCCTGGGTTGCATCAACAAGTTAACGTCGGTTCAATATGGCCGCCTAGATTTGAATGATATTTCTGTATGGTATGAAAGCTGGCGCCATATTTAAAGGACGTTAACTTTCTTGATTCTTGATGCAACGCATTTTCAGGTTCTCAATGAGGGCTATTGCAGACGCGGTCGGTCCGAGACAAAATTGGTGAAATGGGCCATTTTTTCTGCCAATATCGCTGTCTTAGAACCCTGGAGTACAAGCCATGGATGTTATTTGGATTATAGATATTAGGTACCAAATAAGATCTTTGGAAATATGTCGATTTCTTTTTCGCTTGGATGTAGAGTGATTGACAATTGGTTTTAAAATAGACCGGTCGATTTATTTTATGGAAATTAACTTTGAAAATAAAACTTACACATTAGTGACATTACATATTACCTTTATCGGATTTACTGCCTAAATATGTATATGATGATTAAAACTTTTTAAATTTTATATTATGTTAATTATTTAAGCAATAAAGTCTTTCTACTTCTCCAAGAGACAGTACGCGAGAGCTTGCAGGTTACCTCACGATTGGTAAAAAACTTATTTATAAATTAAATCTAACTTGCAAGTAACGTTAACAACGAATCTCAACATCGATTTAAACAATAATTAAATTATTATATTCACCTTTTGGCCGTCACAGAAAGCCTACGCCGCAGGCACCCTGTTGTCATACGCGTAGAGTTCAAAATGGCGCTGCATTTGCAATAAGCGTGCCGGTAAAAAAGGAGAAACTCGCAACTAACAACGTGCCATTACTGATAATCTTAACTTTAAGTTTTTATGAATTACGAATTCTGTATAAACGAAATGTAATTTTATTAATAAAACAAATTTATTAACGGTTTGCGTTTCCATTTATTCAAATTTTACCCTGCAACAAATCTTAGTTTAGGCGTAGTACCACAGGTTAATATACACGGTGGGTCAGAAAATATGGCAAATAATTAACCCACCGTATCGGCTATCGATTCTAAGTATATTGTATAGGTCTTTAATTTTTTTCGAGTTGGTAAAAAATATAATTGTATATGGATTGGTTGTGTGAGCGACGCCTGAATCCTATACAAAATATTTTTTTTTACCAACTCAAAAAAAATCAAAGACCTATACAATATACTTAGAATTGATAGCCGATACTGTGGGTTAATTATTTGTCATATTTTCTGACCCACCATGTATAGTTACTACGTGTAGTACCTTTTATCTATACTGTGGAGAATATCCCGGAAGAAATTCCTACCTTCGGGAACGGGAAAAATGAGACCTACGCTGGCGGGAGACGGCAAGGCAAGTAATTTATATGTACAGTTCACGTATTGTGAAATACGCACGTTCTAGATAGGAGATAGGGTATGGAAGTGTAGTGTAGGTCCTTTTGAGCTATCCAATTGTTCAACTATTTAGCAGCATTACTGAGTGTACTGTACTGTCAACCACAAATATTTGGACTTTGAACCAATATTCCTCTGCAATATGGATCAAAGTGTAAGCCAGGCCGTCAAAATTAAATAATTTTTACATCACTCTTGGCCGAAAAGTGTGATTTTCTGCCCGCTACGCGGAGAGAAAATCTCACTTCTTGGCCAAGGCAAGATGTAAAACTTTTGACAAACCACGGGCGGTAATTCGTAAAACCCCAGAACGCATATTTATGGCCTCACCTTCGGTTCGGGCCACAGAAACCTGCGGTCTGGGACATTTACGAATTCACCACCCTAGGTCTGCAATGTACTATAACATACCTGCCACAGTTACGCAACAACGAATTATAGAAGACGAAATGGAGACGAATGAAACAATGTATCGTAATAAAAACACATATATTTTGCTTTGTATTTACCAAATCTTGGAACGTGTCCAACAAGGCAACCTGCGGATACAAATATAAGCTCCGCGCCCGGCGGCGCCCGCTAAGGCGAAATATGCGCGACGCAGTGAATCTGTACTTCAGTAGTTTAAACTAGAGAGCTAAAACAAGTACACTGAACAATTATTCTGCTATCCAAGCCTATGAAATCCATAACCAACTTTAACCGGGACAATCAGGTTAAAACTAGTTTGATAAGAGCCAAAGAAAAGTACTTAGATAGATATTTGTTAATTGCAAAAGGATGACTAGGAAATTGAGTAATATTGTGTAGACCATTTTAGAAGGAAATCATTGACTGCTAGACTATAGAATAATTGTCAGGAACTAAATAATCAATATGTATCAAGTATATCAAACATTATAAGATTCATTGCAATCAAATTTTAAATAAGACCTTTGCCCCATTAATAGGGCAGTGAATTCGTTAATGTCCCAGATCGCAGCTGTTTGTGACGCGAACCGAAGGTGAGGGCCATAAATATGCGATCTGGGGCTTTACGAATTAGCGCCCGTGGTTTGTCAAAAGTTTTACGTCTTGCCTTGGCCAGAAAGTGACATTTTAACAATAAATTACACTTTACGGCCATGGGGGACGTAGTTATTTTATCTTTTGAAGAACGAATATCCATTTCCACTATGAGTGAAAGTTGGTTACATTTTTTTAAGTGTCTTAACAACATTGCAGTTAATTATCGACAGAAACTTAACAGATAACTGCAATCATACAAAACAATAACCCTTCAATAAAGAATAATAAATTTTTAAATAGCAATCGGTTTCAATTCTTTGGAAGAAATCAACTTGAAAAATAAAACCATTATAAGACAGAAGTTAAAACGATTGAGATACAACAAAATAAAATAGAAACACAAACCACAAAACAATCCCACCATCTAAAGTGGTAGAACAGACGTAGGTACAGTACAAAATTGACATTAACGTAAAAACGACGATTTCAAAAAGGAAGTTTAGTTCACACCGACGTTAATACTAAACACCAGGTTAATGGCTTATTTCAAATTGAGCAATTCGGAATTTCGTTATCACTGTACGGTCGACGCAGAGATGTGTACACTTTTGCGCCCTATTCTGTTGTTTTACGGTCCAAGTGGTGTCGCCGTGGTGGCCTAGTGGTTCGACCTACCGCCTCTCATGCAGAGGGTCGGGGGTTCGATTCCGGCTCGCATCTCTAAGTTTACTTATGTGCGAAATTCAATATGAATTTACCACTGAGCTTTTTCGGTGAAGGAAAACATCGTGAGGAAACCTGCACACATCTGCGAAGTAATTCAAGATGTGTGTGACGTCCCCAATCCGCACTGGGCCCGCGTCGGGACTATAGCCCAACCCCTCTCGTGATGAGAGGAGGCCTGTGCCCAGCAGTGGGACGCAAATGGGCTTTAGTAGTAGTAGTAAGGTCCAAGTGTAAATATCTCTTTGACGTCGAATCTACAAGAATCTAATATTCTAATTGGCAAAATGTTTCATTTTTTCCATTTTATTTCTCTTTTGAGACTTTGCCATGTATTTGCAAGACATTTTCCGGTTAAAAACAACGGGAAGCGATCAATATGGGTATATCTTGACTATTATAGTCCTTAGCTTGGCGGGAAAAAATGCAAAACTATTCCCGAAATCCATACGAATATTACAAATGCGAAAGTAACGAGAGTTACCTCTTCACGCTTAAACGCTGGACTAAATTAAACGACATTTCGTACGGAGATAGTTCGAGTCCCACGAAAGGACGTAGGCTACTTTTTACCCTGGAAAAGCGCATAATTCCCGCGGGAATGCTACAATCAAATTCCACGACGGAGTCGCGGGTACAGGCAGTTTTAATTATAAACATTTTGCCAACGAATATTAAATCCAATAGGGTTTATTTCAGTAGAAGGTTCCAGATTCACTGCGCCGCGCGTCACCCCCGCACGGACAGACAAACAAACAGAAAACAAAATGGCGTCGCCGCGCGGGGACCCTATACATTACCCACCCTTGCTTTGGGGCGTTACTCATCAATTTTTCTTTACATAGACGGAAAATGAAATCTTAAAATACTTTTAGCGAGATGTCTATAGCCTTTATTTATTTATACAAACCACCTCAGAAACCGGTCTAACGATTTGGACGAGATTTGGCATATAGGGCCCGTGAATTGTACAATAAGTCAGTGTATAAGATGCTCTTAATATTTAGTTTCATTTGGGCGATTATATGTCAGGGTTGTCTAAAAACCACGGGTTTTACTTTAATCAATCTGTATGTATGTAACTTATTTGTGACGCACATATAGACGTTATCATTCACTGATTCGTTCCGTTCGTGCCAGCTCTTATGAATCTACCTACTACTGTACTGTAAAATACTTTACGTCTTGCCTTGGCCAGGAAGTGAGATTTTCTCTCCGCGTAGCGGTCAGAAAATCCCACTTTACGGCCAAGGGTGACGTAAAATACTGTACAGCTCACTGTAATGTAAATCAATTTGATACTGTGCTTCGAAGTAAAGCACGAGTAACACCCCAACACAAAGGAAAACCAAGAAATAACATCTGGTATCTAATCGTACGCAAGAAACAATCACAAGTCGTACATTGATTTCTTGTCATTCAACCACCTTTACCATCATAAACGGCTTCTTTTAGAAAACTATTGATTGCCGTCGAAGCGACGTTTAGCGACGGTAAATTTAGTTAAACACCTTTCATTTATATAGTAATAACTTTGTTTGATATTTAGAATGGTTGATATAGCAATATATATGTATAATATACAATTGGAACTCCTATTATTATTAATTACCTAATTTTTCTTTTATAAATCACATTCGGTAACAAGATAACTCAATACGAAACAGTCTGGGAGATTATTTTTTTGTCTTATTTGGGAATTTGTTGCCTATACAATTATTTGGTGGATCATTATTATTTTTGTGTGCTTTTTCGCAAGCTTTACGGCAAAAGCTAGCCGAGTGACAATACGGTATGAATTAAAAGTCATATTTGGATGAGTTTTTTTACATGGTTAATAATAAAAACTAATAAATACATCATTGTCACTGGGCTGACGAAACTTTTGAGTAAGGCGATTGTAACACGTCCTCAGGCCGGCCGTAAATAAAATACACTATTAAAATCCCCACACGTGCAGTGTTACATAGGAAGCGATTGACAAACAGTGGGACATGCCCATAGGGCCCGGCCGGGCTGCGAACGTGTTAAGGGCGGATCACAACTCACTTTGTACGTAGGAAACTAGTGCAAATGTCTGTCTTAGTTAATAAATAGATAGAAAACTTACACTTATATGAATGACTGTAAGAAATTGACTGAGCGGATCCACCCTGCCATTGCGGATTATAATTAAACACCTAAAGTTTATAGGAAGAAAGTTCCGTTTGGAATTCAGTGCTGTGGCACGGTCATGGATCCGCGCGCCGCCTCATTACATAAGGAGGGCCGCTACACTGTGGGTCTAGTAGAAATTTCGTTTTGAAACTACCAGGGTTGCAAAAAAACTGATATGAATCAATCTTGGATTGGCGCGAGGTTAAACACTAATTGGCCCCTTACCGCCCGCGACTCACAGCTCCACGCCGCGCCGCGTATATATCACAACTAGGACGCCGATCCACCTCGTAAAAAATATCCACCTAAAACGATATAAAATAAATACATGACTAAACACATCAGGGACGTGACTCGTGACAAACGAACGTTGCGTCCGGACTCGAAGCGGGCCGGAGCCGGCGGCCGCGCAGTCTCATCGATTTCGTCCTAACTACATTAGCTAACTTAAACGACTGTATGTACATATTCGAGCACTTAACACATAACCACCGCTATGTACACCGGTTAGACTTAAAAACTAGCGTAAGGACACTTGGAACTACAACGGAAGCTTGGGGGGGCGAGCCCGAGATTTGGCACTTAGCACGGCGGTATCACAGCTCAGTCCAGGACGACGTAGGGCAGCGCGATGAGGTCGCCGAGCCGGGCGCACTCGTGCCACTCGGCGAAGGTGCCGCTGCGGAGCGGCCGCCCGCGGGGGTCCCGCTCGGTGCCGTCGGCGGCGGCGTCCAGGGCCGCGTCTAGCACCGGCGCGACCCCCTCCGCGTCCTCCGGCAGCGTCACCGTCGGCGCGGCGAAGGCACTCTCATACCCAAACGGCACGGCGGCCCGCGTAGAAGCAC
>OZ020297.1:7814526-7903082 GCA_963971205.1 Aethes cnicana
CACCTCTTTTAATTACTTCGCAGATGCGTGCAGGTTTCCTCGCGATATTTTCCTTCACCGAAAAGGTGAGTGGTAAATTCAATTTGAATTGCATGCACCTGCGAAGTGATTCAAGGATATGTGTGAATTCTCTCGCTTGGGGTCTAGCCCAAACCGTCTAGTGATGGGTAGTGGTGGTGACGAACTCTCCAGTCTGCACTGGAACCGGGGGACTATAGCTCAAACAGTTTCGTGATGAGAGGCTTCTTTTTTTTGACGCTTGGGAAATGCATTTAGGTTATGTGGGACTCGCCGGTCAGAGTGGCATACCCGCTAAAACCCCAGCGATGCTCCTACGTGCTGACTCCGCGAGGGCTGCGGTCGCATTCTACCGCAGCTCTGACGACAGAAGGCCTGTGCCCAGCAGGGGGACGTAAACAACGTGACGTGGGTGTGGCGGGTCACCTTCTTGGCGCCGGCGGGCGGCAGGCGGTGCACCAGCTCGGCGTAGGGGTCGCGCCGGACGCCGTTCTTCTTGTGGTCGCCGCCGTTGCGCGCCGCCCACGCCGCCGGCGCCTCCGCGCCCGCGCGGCTGTGGCCCCTGACAAACAAACACATCGCTCATTTGCAAACATTGGCCGAATATTCGGCATATTCGGCAAGATTTTCAATGTTCACATGCGGCCGAATAGTTCGGTTACATAAATAAAATAAATAAATATCTTGGGACATTTCACACATAGTGACCTAGCCCCAAACTAAGCAAAGCTTGTACTATGGGTGCTAGACAACGATATAAATACTTATATAGAGAAATACATACATATATAAATACTAAACATCCATGACTCGAGTACAAACATTCGTGCTGATCACACAAAGTTTGCCCCGAGCGGGAGTCGAACCCGCGACCGTCGGAACAGAGGGCAGGGTCACTACCAACTGGACCAATCGGGCCGTCGACATTGCCAAATATTTACCGAACAAACAGAGTGAATAACGAGTGTAGGTCGTTTCGTAATTCTTCAGATTAACGTCCTAGCGTTCCAAGCATCTACCAAAGAGTAAAATATGCGTCAAAATTATAAATAAAATCTTCTATAATAATAACTTCTTCACTTCACCCGACGTCGCTGGCGACACGCGTCGCAGAACATTTGTCCCCTAGTGTATGCCGGGCTTCGCTGATTGAGTGATTGACAGACAAAGCACAGCCGAAACTACTGTAGGTTGAAATGAAACTATCGGGTTGTACCGCAGGAACCAATTAGTTGAGAATCCACAATCTTTTTAATTTACAACCATATCATAATTTCAGCAACTAAAAATCCAACTTAGATAAATCTACGTCAACCGATTGACAATATTCAATTTTATTTCAAAATCCATATTAATATTGTAAATGCGAAAGTAACTCTGTCTGACTGTCTGTTACCTCTTCACGCTTCAACCGCTGGACTGATTGAGATGAAATTTGGCATGGAGATAGTTGAAGGCCCGGGAAAGGACATAGGCTACTTTTTATCCCGGAAAAACGCATAGTTCCCGCGGGAACGCGATAACCGAATTCCACGCGGGCAAAGTCGCGGGCAGAAGCTAGTAAGAAAAAAAATACATTCGTTTTTAGGGTTCCGAACCAAAAGAGCTAAAAATGGAACCCTTATACGATCATTCGTGTCTGTCCGTCCGTATGTCACAGTCGAATTTTTTTTGAAAAACGATTGACAAGCAGGCCAAAATAATAATAATAAAATAGTAAAAATAATACCTTCGTTTCTTGGGTTTTTTGTCTCGTTTCGCTTTCTTCTCATCGTGCGGTGCTTCTGGGGACGGCGGCCGTTTCGCTGTTCGTATAAAAAAAAAGAAAGAGTGATAAAAAAATAGACCAAATTACTATGAATAAATTGTAAGTTTCTGTTTGTTTGTATGTATAATCAAATATCCCTACGCTACGCAATCCGAGTATAAAAAGATTTAAATACACTTTTGGCATTTATTGTTTTGTAATATTGTGGTTTCATTAAGTACGATATGTTTTAGTAAGTGGGGGAAGGGGGCTTTGGTCATTTTTGTACTCTACTTGTACATATGATTCTAGGAGTGCGTGTGTTAGTGTGGGTCGATTCAAACCGTCCGTTAAAGTTAACGTAAACGTTAAATATTTTACTATGTGACAAAATGACGTTTCTGTATGGAATGACAGCTCGGCGGCCATATTTGACGACCAGGACTCCGTCAACTATGTCTGAATCAACCTACTCCTTAATGTATGTACTCACGCGGCGTGTCCGGCGCGAGCGGAGCGGGAGCGGGAGCGGGCGCGGGAGCGGGCGGCGGCTCGTCGTCCACTAGGATAACGTCCTGCGAGTCTGATTCGTAACCGCCCCACGCTGGAAAATGCGCTAATCGTTATACAATATGGTATGTATCCGCTTGACAGTACATGTCGACATGTAACTGGTAAATTTTATTTATACAATTGGTAGGCAAACGAGCACACAGGCGCCACCTGACGGTAAGCGGTTTCTGCGGCTATTGGACGCCGAAATCTCATGATTTCATATTAATAAATCATAAGATCTCGAATGCGTTGCCTACCTGAGGCCTAAGATGTTGAGAAGACGAAGACCAATTTTAGGAAATCATAACACATCATCATTATTTCAGCCGAAAGACGTCCACTGCTGCAAATACGATTAAATAAGTGTTAATACATGAAATGAATAGGTATTTTTACACTACTACTTCAGCCTATTTGCGTCCCACTGCTGGGCACAGGCCTCCTCTCATCACACGAGGGTAGGGCTAAAGTCCCCACGCGGGCCCAGTGCGGATTGGGGACTTCACACACATCTTTGAATTACTTCGCAGATGCGTGCAGGTTTCCTCGCGATGTTTTCCTTCACCGAAAAGCTCAGTGGTAAATTCAAATTGAATTTCGCACATAAGTAAACTTAGAGGTGCGAGCCGGAATCGATCCCCTGACCCTCTGCATGAGAGGCGGTAGGTCGAACCACTAGGCCACCACGACTATTTTTACACAACAATGTGTAATGGCGATAAGATAAATGACAAGGAAACTACATGTCGTTAATTTACAGAATAGGATTAACACAGAGGAAAATAGAGATCTTCTACTATCTAAAGTCCCGCGCCTTCACATTTCAAAACGCTTCAATGTATTTAAAAAGCACCACCTACTCTCTCAACACATGTGTGCGTGCTGAGACAGCCATCAACTATGCGTTGAGAGTGTTGGTGGTGCTTTTTAAATAATAATAAAAAAATGAAGCGTTTTGAAATGTGAAGGCGCGGGACTTTAGATAGTAGAAAATCTCTACAAATGGCAACAGTGAGAATGGTGACTCAAAACTGCTTGATACGGAAACTAGATGCGGTTATCGCGTTCCCACGGGAACTACCTGTGAGTTTATCCTGGATTAACATTTAGAATTTAAGATTCATCTAATATTAAAAAAGAACCTTGAATCTTGAAACTTGTTCCATATTATTCAGGTGTCCATCCATACTCCATTTTTAAGTACAAAAAAATTGCCTAACATTAATGGATATCTATAAAAAATCTATCTCTATGCCATATATAACAAAAAAAACGAAAAACATTTTAAGAAAACAATTTATATTATACTAGCCGTTTGCCCGCGACTTCGTCCCAATTTGCGTACCCGATGATATTTATTATACACATAGATGGTTATAGTTATAGAAGTCTTTAAAAACTGGTTTGACCCGTGGAAAACCAGTTCCCGTGGAAATATCGGGATAAAAAGTATCCTAAGTTATTCCCTGGGTCTCAAAACTATCTCCATACCAAATTTCATCAAAATCGGTCCAGTCGCGGCGACGTGAAGAAAGGACAAACACACTTTCACTATTATTAAAATGGTTTTTTTTCTGACGTGTAAAAGTGCCCCTATGTGGCCAATTTACTGAATAAAAGATTGAATTTTAAATTGAATTTTTTGAAAAAAAAAAACATATATTCACCTGGTCTAGAAGGCGGGCGCGGGCTCGGCACGGCCGGGCTGACCACTTGCTGCAAACACACACAAGTCTCAGCGAATCGTTCAAGGGTCGTGCACAGACAGAGAGACGGACGGACAAGTGACCTACCCGCGCGAACGCCGGCGACGTGATGGGCGTGGTGCCGAGACGACGCGTCTGCCGCTCCGCCGAAGACCGGTTCGATCCTGGGGAAGAGATTTTTTTACATTAATCTTCTGTACCTGGAAGAAGGAGTTTAATAAATAGTTAAAAAAAAACAGAAAGGAGGCCTTAGCAGATTTTAATGAAACTTTACAATAATATAGCTTATACATCAGAATAACACATAGGCTACAATTTATAAAGATAGTGTATATAAGCTACTCGAAATACTAATCCTTCGCGGACGAAGTCGCGGGCACCAGCTAGTGTTAAAGAAAATTCTCCTACTAATTTGTGAACATTTAAATAAAGGAACCCAGAGTAAATACCACTCAAGACATGTTCGATACATTCTAATACGATTCAGGATGATTTGATACAGTAATAAATCTATTTTACGCCAAGAATTTGCACTTTGAGGTTAGAATTTTGTTTACCAAATAAGAGAACTCAGTTAAGGTAATAATAGACTCTGCGTCAACGGCTTAAGCGCTCGACCACACGCCTTCTAAATTGTGTCCTGCTATACCTCTAGAACACCCGTGCAAAGGTCAGCAAGTAGAAATAATTGTAAAGTTCTTTTCTTACACTAATGTGTTGCTTACTTTATTGTACAAAAATACAGTTTTCAATACAAAGAGTAATAAAAAGCAATAAAAATAATAAAAAGCGTGTCAGTTATTTATGGGAATGTTTTTCTATCACACCTTTCCCTGGCGATTATAATATTGTTTTAGTAAATTTTATCACAAAATAAGAAAAAAATACGCGCAAGGAAATTCAAACTAATGCACGGAGTCTGCGGATTGCCACAGAAAATCATCTATCACACACACCGTAAATCTTGTATGCGAATGAACGATTTTATTTTTACTTTACTCTTTTACTGTCGGCCCACGTGGGACCGAAAGCCCAGTCAATATTTTAATGAAAAACAGTGAGACACAGCCCTATATGGCAAAAGGTAGTCTTTTCAAGACATTTTCAAGTGTGAATTTAGAAAAAACACTAAACCACTTCAGTAAAATTGCTTTACAACACATACCTTTAATCATTGTGAGCTGAACTAAATTGCGCATTGAACGAGCACATTTAAGCAATGTCAGCGTTTCGACTGTTTTAGTACATTAATATGATCCGGGTGTGTAACTTGACGCATGAATAACAAAATACTATACATGCTGGGTCGGATCCTATAGCAAATAATTAACCCACAGTATCGGCTATCGATTCTAAGTATATTGTAGGTCTTTAATTTTTTTTGAGTTGGTAAAAAAATAATTGTATACGGGATTGGTTGTGTGAGCGACGCCTGAATCCCATACATTTTTTTTTACCAAATCTAAAAAAAATATAGTCCTGTGGGTTAATTATTTGCTATAGGATCAGACCCACCATGTATATTATTGCTAGCTTCTGCCCGCGACTTCGCCCGCGTGGAATTCGGTTATAGCGTTCCCGCGGGAATTGAGCGTTACACTATAACAAATTATATACTAAAACCTTCCTCTTGAATCACTACTATAAAAAAAACCGCTTCAAAATCCGTTGCGTAGTTTTAAAGATCTAAGCATACACAGGGAAGGGACAGACAGATAGCGAAGCGATTTTGTATAATACTATGTATTTATTTATTTATTTTAGGATTACCAACAGATAATACATCATGTGAATCATTTATCTAATAAAGGCTTATGCTAGATGCTTATCTAATTATAGGTAAACACAACTTGCAAAAAAAGTGCCATCAATGTGCAGAAATAAATTGAAAAGAAACATGCATTATAATTCAGAAAACATGCATTAAGTTATAATTACATAGTTTTATTAAAAACTAGCTTCTGCCCGCGACTTCGCCCGCGTGGAATTCGGTTATCGCGTTCCCGCGGGAACTATACGTTTTTCCAGGATAAAAAGTAGCCTATGTGTTATTCTGATCTATAAGCTACATTACTGTAAAGTTTCATTAAAATCCGTTTAGTAGTTTTTGCGTGAAAGAGGAACAAACATCCATCCATACATCCATCCAAACAAACTTTCGCCTTTATAATATTAGTAAAAATACTAAAAATTTCATGTTGCTATGATAATTGTTGCAATCCATACTAATGTTTTATTCAACCATAGAGCGATTATTAACTTTTTAATTCAGTAATATTCAGAAATTAATGAAAACAGCGAAATATTTGACAGCTATTTGCGACGTTGCCAACTTTCGGAATAAACCCTCTTTTTTCGGACAAACAGAAAGTCCTTATTACATTGCAATTGATTTATAAGGATGTAATATAATGTGATCTCAAATGGGTGATAAGGTGTACGTAAAACGTTGTTCAGGTTGTGTAACGTGAGAAGTGGACGTGTGAAACTGTACCAAGGATCCGTAAACATGTCATCTTTGGCATTTTTATTAGCCTCATGTACATATTTATTAGTCGACCTGATTCACTCTTACTAGTAAAACTGCGTATCATGCCGAAGGCCGCGAGTTGCAATGATTTTGCGATGGTCATGGATGTTTATTTATGTGTTTCTCTAACAAGTGAATAAATAGACGTTTAGTATCAAATAGTTCTAATAATACCCAAGGGGATATGTTATTTTATTTCATCATCAAGTGAGCAGAAGGAAGTCTACTGCTGGACATAGTTCATCATCATCCATAATGATAGATGATGATGGACTATGGATGATGATGGACGTAATGACGTCAGCCGATAGGACGTTCAATGTTGGACATAGCATAGGCTTTCCCCAAGATAATGGTAAGTAAGTAACACTTTATTGTACAGGATAAAAACACACAAATACAATTTACAATACAGAGAAGAGACACATGTACAAAGGCGAGCTTATTATTTAGGTTATTAATTTCAAATTAATGTTTTAAAAAAATGTTACTTTAGAAGTTTGTTACACAAAAAATATATACATATCTTGGGACATTTCACACATAGTGACCTAGCCCCAAACTAAGCAAAGCTTGTACTATGGGTGCTAGACAACGATATAAATACTTATATAGAGAAATACATACATATATAAATACTAAACATCCATGACTCGAGTACAAACATTCGTGTTCATCACACAAAGTTTGCCCCGAGCGGGACTCGAACCCGCGACCGTCGGAACAGAAGGCAGGGTCACTACCAACTGGACCAATCCGGCCGTCAATGTCATTAAAAGTTGAAATGTTGAATTTTAGATCATCTTAACAGGTTTAGCGAGTTACAGTTAGTGTCCAATGATGTGCCCCTTTTTTACTGAAGGAGTAATACTCATGGAGTAACTTGAATCGACTAATTGCGCGACTCGACTCCGCTCATACAAAAAATACTCCGCCGATTAAAATATGAAATCCATATTTATAAACACTTCCTTGGTAGGTCTTGTGCTTTAATAGGCGTTTTAATTAATACCCGGCGCAAAGTGCGTCAGTCCACGTACCAGGTGGCGGGTCAGCGACCTCGCTGGCCGTTGGAACTTAAATCGAACCGAACTCTTACCTTCGTCCTTCAAATTGATTTGGAGATTTTGTGCGATAACATAGGTAACTTACATTTAATTAGGTTAACCTAATTATAAAGAGCACATGCTTCTAAAACCAAATAATCAAGGTAGTATGTATATATGTTTTTCCTTATTGAAATTTCAAGTCAGAATAACATCTCATTTTGCACGATGGTTCCTTATATAAATGTACTAGCTGACCCCGCGGACTTCGTACTGCCTCAAAATTATTTTTTGGGTATGAAAAATAGCTTACGTCCTATTCTCGGACCTACTCAACATACACTCCAAATTTCATAAGAATCGGTCGAGCCGTTTGGTTACAAACACTGTGACACGAGAATTTGCACGCATGCATTGTTAAATGTTTTTACAATTACAAAATAAAGTGATTTGATTCAATACGTAACGGGAGCATATAAAAAAGGGCTTGGTCAGAGGAAGTAGGGGACATCCCTACGTTCCCACAGTTAACGCATCACTGGCATGAATTTATAAATCTGCCGGTGACCTTTGACGGGTCAGCTGTACAGTACGACACAACTAAGAAGGCGCGCGGTGAAGCACTTAAGCCGTTGAGGCAGAGTCTATTTTTGCTTAAGAGGGTTTATCCTGAAAGTTGGCAACGTCGCATATAGCTGTCAAATGATTCGCTGTTTTTATCAATTTCTCAATATTACTGAATTAAAAAAGAAGTTATCATTCTATGGTTGAATGACGCCACTCGTTTTATATTTGTTGGTTAGGCATTCAAATAATAAGATTAAATTAAAACGCATGGAAAATGCGATGGAAAGTTTACAAAAGATAGTACTTCTACAATCCAAAAAAAAATCGTGTTCCTATGATAATTGTTGCAATCCATACTTAATGTTTTATTCAACCATAGAGCTATAATTCATGTTTTCATTCAGTAATATTCAGAAAATAATTAAAACAGCGAAATATTTGACAGCCATTTGTGACGTTGCCAACTTTCGGAGTATACCCTCTTAATCCACGCGCCTTCTAAGTTGTGTAAACCTGTACTTATGGGATGATAATACAATATTCTTTATTGAACACAACACATGAAAAAAGGTACAAAAAATGTAAATGATTATGAATAAGTAAGGGAGAAGCCTCTCATGCAGAGGGTCGCGGGTTCGATTCCGGCTCGCACCTCTAAGTTTCCTTATGGGCGAAATTCAATTTGAATTTACCATTGAGCTTTTCGGTGAAGGAAAACATCGTGAGGAAACCTGCACACATCTGCGAAGTAATTCAAAGATGTGTGGGGACTATAGCCCAAACCCTCCCGTGATGAGAGGAGGCCTGTGCCCAGCAGTGGGATGTACTCGTATGTAGGCTGTAGTAGTAGTAAGGTAAACCTAGAATGTCGATCCATACAAATCAGCGTACGCCCGAAATAAGTGTTAAATGCGATAATAGATGTCGCTGCCTAGGTAACCTGTATGAAAATTTGGGTACTAGACAACAATATAAATACTTATATAATACATGTATAAATACTAAACATCCATGACTCGGGTACAAACATTCGTGCCCATCACACAAAGTTTGCCTCTAGCGGGATTCGAACCCGCGACCGGCAGAACAGAGGGCAGGGTCACTACCAACTGAGCCAAACCTGTCGTCAATAATGGAAGGAAGTGGTCTGTACCGACCCCTATGGGAAAAAGGCTTGATTTTATGTATGTATGGCGTTTCAGATCATCTTACAGGATACATATAGAAATTTAAAACGACCCCTGGATATTATTCATAATACATCTGTGGGGTCCGGTCTGTTCATGCTTGCAAGGACATTTAAAAATAATCATAAGTTTAAAATTTTAATATATTACTAAGTCAAACATTTTAAGCGAGAGACCTCATCATGTTCTTATTGACATGTATTAATGAACTCTTTATACATGATAGTATTTCATTATTTATTGACATTTTGAGACTGTCGACATCTATGGAATCTATATTATTATTTATTTGACAATGGAGGCCATCTCCATGTTTTTTGTTTTTGTTTTCTGGATCCTTGGAGACTATACATCTCTAAGATCTTAGATTTAAGTTAGGGACTATACATCCCGTCAATTTAATTTTAGTACGTATCTATATGTATATTTTATACATGTAATGCAAATGTAAATTTTGTAACTATGTGGACATTTTGAAAAAAGGCCTTCTGCTTGTGTTTGTTGCGACGCTTCTTCTCAAGCAATGGGTCTAGGAAGCGCTGGTAAATTCTTTTTCTGACGTGTAAAAATGCCCCTATGTGGCCAATTTGCTGAATAAATGATTAAATTTGAATTTACAGATCTTTTGCGATGTACACCGTAATGTAAGGAGATTGACAGTCTATAATTACCTTGTTTCTGGTTATGTTTCTTTTTTAATTTCGAGAGGCGAGTTGGAATAAACTTATATGTATGTTGAAGTAGTTCCAACTTGGGGTTCCAATTCAGAGCACTTCGTGAGTTTGCCATGCCAAATTCTATTTGAATATACCACTCAGCTTTTCGGTGAAGGAAAACATCGCGAGGAAAACTGCACGCATCTGCGTAGTAATTCAAAGATGTGTGTGAAGTTCCCAATCCGCACTGGGCCCGCGTGGGGACTATAACCTAAGCCCTCTCGTGACCAGCAGTGGGACGCAAATAGGCTGTAGTAGTAGTAGTAGTAGTAGTAGTAGAGGATACCTGAACGCATCTGGGCAGTGATTCAAGAAGGAAGCCCAGCATTGGGACGTTGATATGAGTAGATTGTTGTCGTTGAGGTGGTGGTGTTGGTATGTTGAAGTTTAATGAAGATATTTTGCTTTAGAGTAAAAAAACGCTGAAACACTGTTTAACCTTTTGTTGAAAAGGCGTTGGCTAGTGTCGAATACAAAAGCCATCACACACTAAGGGTGGCTGACGTCTAAAGCGAATATGGATCTTACGCATTACGTATTTAAAATCTTTAATTACACCTTAGCTTGGACAACTTAGGTGTGGTTGGCGTGGCAGGCTTGGCAGTGCATGGCAACTTTAGGTGCCCTTAGCCTTCAAAAGGTTAAATATTTTTAGTACAGTCGTCGATTTAACTTCCGGTCACACTCCATACAAACTAAACGTAATCTGCACACTAAAATATTATGGGGTACAAATACGCGGAAGGACATTAGGCTATCTATCCCGGATATCCCCATATAGCTATTTATCCCGGAAAAATCCATAGTTCGGGAACGCGGTAATAGTAAACGAACAGAGTTCCACGCAAGTGTCAGTATAATTCGCTTTCTTTACTTTCCAAAAGGGCCCCAAATTTTCGTGTGCCCAAAGGCCCCGACATAGTTTGCTTGTGTCGTGATGGTGGGTGAGTACATGATACAATAATATACTGCGCCAGGTATGACAGTCCGGTATTCTGTAGTAGTGTGGGTGTCACCCTTACGTCATTCGCACTGCCGTGTGTTGCAAGTGGTCTAATAAAATAATCCCCGAACCCCATTTATCCTGTGAGTGTTTCATTAAATTATTACGTTCATTTGTTTTTAACTTGTCCCATATTGTGTCCTTAAACAAATTGTAATGCGCAAATAATTCATTATGCGCATAACGGCAGCAAATATTTCCTTCATTTTTGTTTTATTGCAATAAAGTGGCAACTCGACTTTGACGTAAGGGTGACACGTCACCCGGATCGGCAGACCTTGTTTCCTTAGACCATGGGTGAGGGTGACTGACCAGTGTGCAGCGGTGATGCGGCGGCAGGTATGACCAGGTCGCGCCACCTCTTGACCAGGACCTTGGCGCGGCGCGCCAGCGTAGGGTCAGAGGTCTTGCGCCGGAGTTCGTTCACATGCTTGCCCAGTCGGGTGGTCTGGAAACAACAGGGTGATCTATCAGATGATGTGGCTTTGGTGGAATGTGGTTAACAGGAAGTTCTTTTTTATGTTATTGGGAGGCAAACAAGCACACAGGGGTGTCGACCGCCAACCAGATTGCCAGCATTGCCAGCATAAGCTGATTTGGGACCATTTAGTGACTCTGCACGTTCTGTTTTCTTTGTTTTATCTTTTCTTTATTTGTTGGTCACGATAAAAATTTTTTCATTTTCATATTAACTGCCGTCACTCCGCTGCGCTGTCGCATTTTGTGCAATTACCAGCAGATTTACATGGAATTTTTGTACCTTTTGGTAAATAGGGATGGTACCACAAAAAATATCTAAAAAGAAAGAAATATAAATTTAGTTTTGAACTTACCTCCAACAGCTCTTTTGTAATATTGATTTTCTCCAAAATGGATATGATTTCGTTAACGGCATGCATGTCGACAACCTGCAAATTAAGGAAAAGCATCATTAAACACCTTGAAATTATTTCTAGCTATAACCCTTAAAAAAATTACATTATAATACTACTACTACTACAGCCTATTTTGCGTTCCACAGCTGGGCACAGGCCTCCTCTCATTACGAGAGGGTACATCATAATAATTAGGCATCAATAGCACATAACTTTAAGATTCTGTAACACATGCTATACCTAAAGAGAATAATCATTAGGTTAATTATCTTACTTGCTAGTGATCTGAAGCCATCCAAAACCTAGTTAAATACATAGGCCTTTAAGGGAAAAGGGTTCAACGGAGATATCCATCTTTCATTTGCGATGGAAAGAAGAATGTTTAATCCAGTAACCTGGTCCAGTTTTGGGAACTCAAGCGAAAATTAACAACTCTTCTAATCAACAAAAAAGTCTCCGTTCCAGTACAGTTGAACCAATTTCAGGCATGATCAAACGAAAACAACTTCGCAGCAACTTGGGTTTGGATATCAATCTGCCATAACATACTATTTCATTGACCTATTCCGCAGTTACTATGGTTTTACGACTCCGTAATCAGTACGGGCGAGATTGACGGAGAAAAAAACTCAAGTTTAGCTATTTCCTATGATTGTGAGTTTCGTTTTGGGCTTTTTACAAGGCCATAGCAATGACTTTTATGGATTAAAGGTTCTTGAATGTCATGCCGCAATCAAAATATAACTCATAGGGACCTACAATAAATTTGGGTATGAAATAGAATGACTCAGTGACTGCACATAATCTCCAAAACTAACAAATCAATATTTATAAAGCTAACTGATGACAATGCACAGCCAAAAGGTTGTAGAAAAAGCTGAAATTCGGCAGGTAGGTTCCTTCGTGAGTGTATTGCCTATTTTATCATTTTATAAAATTCAGACAATTCAGTGAGAAAAAATAATAAAATAAATAATTCAGATAGAATGATATGCTCACTTGTCAGCGTGAGCTGACAAAGAAGTGATTCTTTTAATGTTTTAACGTAATACAGGAATCAACTGAATTTGATAAAATATTATAATGGTGATAATGAAAAATAAAACCCATTCATTGACTGTCCTTTCGTAAGAACTGACATTTATCCTAGAAACCCAAATGAAGGGCCAACTTTATCATATTTTAATCTTCAATAGTATTAAACCATATTTAACTTTAAGAAATGCCAATAGATTGTCCGCCTATTTGTCCGTGTAGTGAAATAAAAGCATCCAAGTTTTGATAGCATTTCAGGATTACAAATAACCAGCCTCAGATGCCCTACTGCGGGGGGTATTAAGAATGAAAATATTCTGTGAGCAGCAAGTGTGTATTGATATTAATCATCCTGATAGTTGTCATCCTGCAAGCCTGTAATATGTATAGGTACCTCATGTACTTGCTTGTTGTAGGGAAAGGAAGTCAACCACTTCTAACAGTACTTCATTATGTATGCCATGGTATATAAACATTAACACTGAAATGAACTATGATAATTCAATTCTAAAAAGGTTTATTAATTAATGTTTATACTGTGGTTTAGAGTAAGATATAAACGAACTTGAGACCGTTTTGTTTTTAAACAGTTTACTAAATGCCACATAAGTTCTAGTAGTGTACAATATCTCGATTCTTTTCTCAGAACAAATTAATTTTACAGTCATTTTTAAAGTAACAAAAAAGAGCAGGTTGAAAACTTTGCTGAGTAATTCCACGTTCAAATGAACATTAAATACATATAGATTTCTTGCACTTGAAGTCTATATAATGAGAAAACTGTAGCTCGGAAGAGCTGACGAGTAACTCAGAAACAAGTTTAAACAGGTTATGTTTCAGAGTTCATACTAGTTCTGATTTATAAATCTTTATATTTCTATAGACCAGATGTACAAAACGTTTGAAAGCTGCATCTGTTGACAATGCTAACCAATGTTGCCGTCATCTGGCAAAGGTATGGTAACCGCCTAACCGGCTTTATGGTACAAACTCATGGTTACTTAGTGACACCACATGGCACATTCTGACCACTCCATGTGGTCGTTCACTGTCACAAAGCTTTTAAAGGATTCTATAGCAAGTTTAGCTATCATTTAGATATTAATTAACTTTATGATGATTTAATTGTGTTCAAAGTTTGTTTGTCATTGCAAGTAAGGAAGTTAAAAAGAAACATAAGCAAATGGCAATCAAATCAGTGATCTAGAACTCAACCTTCTATGTCCAAGGTAGGGCTCAATTTACTGAAAAACGCACTTCAGGACCGTTGCAAAATCACTGCACTTCTGCTATTGCAAAATCAGAATTGCACAACTGAAAATGGCAAGAACGTTTGGCTGAATCTGGAACATATATCCAGCTGTTTTTATTCTGCAGACAGCACCTGCCACCACGAGGAGGCCTCCCTCAAATTGTTAAATATACTACTCACGTATGCTGCATTCGTATGGCAAAAAATACATTATCCGTCCGTGTTCCACACAGCACCATATCTGCATAACCCAAGAAAATCGACAGGATTTGTAGCGCGTGGCACAATTCCATACTTTCACATTGCAAAACTTTTGGCACTGGGGACGGAGGGCCGATAGGCGGCGGTTTGACGACGTCAGTGCTCCCATATACCGCACTCACACCGCGCACGTATCCACTCCGACCAACTCTACTTTGGTATCAACCGAAGCGAAATCCAACACAGACTCATGTCTCAACACTTTATCATCATCGTACGTCTAAATAGGAACGTCAGGAATTCTTGAATCAACCTCCCAAGAGGCCAAATCGTTGCATCGAATCGGGTGTCACGGGCTCGTGGGACCATTCTCATATCAAAGATTCGCTTATCCAACTTACGATCTTCAAAACTCGCAAACTTACATTGTAATTGTTATCCAACGCATTCAGAAGTCGATTACTGAGTTCATGAGCGTTATTACTCATTTATAAACGAAAATATTTAACTAAATACGACAAACGTGTCTCGGCTGCGTCGTAATGGCGGACCGACGACTACGTATGCCCGTGCCAGGGCATTTTAGCCGAATAATTCAGCTGATATCTACCCGAGACGACGCGCGCTCGTGTTTTTCCGTTTCTTTTGACGGAAATTACTTAGTTTGCACTAAATATTCACTAGATGGCGCTGTACTCGAACATTATTTAATTTAAAACTAAGTTACTGAGCGATAAAATGTTAGGTTTTCAGCTTAGAAGTTTTAAATAACCCACATTTGTTTTGATATTTTACTTAAATTTAACTAAAAACAAGCCTATGGGGTTGAATACTATCTCTAAAAACACATTGCAGTAAAATGCTGGTAACATTTTCTTCTAAGTATGGCAATGTATGGGAAAAGTTTCACGTCTTGAAATTGTAGATGGCAGAGTGTGGAGACATAAGATAGAGAAAGAAGATGCTCTATCCCACTCGTGTACTTTGTTCTTGCCATATCTAAAAAACATGCAAAGGACAATGGTAAATTTTATTACAAGAAACTAAAGATTAGGACACAACACTTACAAATCCATACTACCATACATACGTTTGTTTTGTTTGTTCGTCCTCCCTTTAGGTCGAAACGACTGGACCGATTTGGACGAAATTTGGTATGGAGATAGTTCGACACTCTATATAAGTTATATAGGGTGTCGAACTATCACCATATCAAATTATTAATGTAATAAACGATACTTGTTATACCAGGATTTCCTCGCGAACGGGTTTTCTACAGTTTTTTCAATACTTCTATAACTATAACCATCTTCAGAGTGTCCCTGAATAAAATGCACAAACGAATGGGGATAAAACGTGATATTTTTTCGATGAAATAAATGAATTTCCTACCATTTTTTCATGATTTTTACATAAATCATTGAATACATAAGATTAAACTGACGGAATTTAATTAATTTTTTTTTTCATCAATAAAATATCATATGCGTCATGCCTATTCTTTGTGCATTTTATCCAAGGACACACTGTATTTGTATTGTATAGTATCAGCGGATCCACAATTCCAAGTCTACGCTGGACAGAATCGTGGGCAAAGGTTAGTAAATAATAAACATACTAAATATAGCAAATATAACATGCAGTCCACATAAAAAAGTATCGATATTCAAAATATATCCTTAGAAATGTTACACTACAAGTACGACACTGGAATTAAATGCCGTTTTAATAGACCAAAATATTGTAGGTAGGTAGGAAGGCAGATTTGGTACGTATTTCTAGTCCATTTATGTATAGTGGAGTGGCTAAATGTATTAAGGGTTGGTCGATTCAAATCGTTCGTTAAACTAAGCAGCGGTCGTGAAATATTTTACTATGGGATAAAATGACGTTTCTGTATGGAATGACAGCTCGGAGGTCATATTTAACGACCATGATTCCGTTAACTGTGCTTGTATCAACCCGACATAAGTTTTCTATTTCCCCAGTGCTTCTCTTTGGGGTAATTTATGTTAAACATGGCAACACCAACCAGTTTCTTTCATCAAAAATGTCACTTTTCGATTGGTGATACGAGAAGCCGTGTCGCGCTAATTTATGATGGCATAAAACGCGAATTTTACTTGCGAACGTGTGCAGTAAAATAATATTGTATTACTGATTTTATGTTAGTTATGCCAATGGTGCTGCTTAAACAGCTTTTATAACCACATTGTTGTGATAAATGGGGGTAATATTAGTGCATTTCTGTGCGGTTGTGTTGTGAGTGCCAATGGATCGACGATGTTCGCAATCGGTCAGGACGCTTGTTTTTGACGATTCAGACTCTGATCCGCCGAAGCATGGGCAGAAAAAAGAGCTGTCTTCAACCGGTGTGCCTTCGTCGCTGAACCAGAGCGCTGAAGGTGAGAGAAATTGAGATTTATCGAAATGTTTTCATGTATGTCTAGATGTTGTTGTATAGGTTTCAAGGTTTTATCGGTTCAGCTGTCACTGTGATTTGATTGCGAGGGCGTGAATGAATAGAGGCGGGCGATTGGTCGGCTCGAATGTTCATTTTTATCACATCTTTCTCCACTCACTACGAAGAATCTATGTCAGTCGCGCGGCCTGGGAAATTCGGCGTGAGATATAGCAGCTGCTGTATGCCATTGTGTTCTAGCCAGGTTAATTATATTAATGTGCAAGAGGGTAGTTTGTTTAGAGACAAATTGTGTCATAGAACGGGTTCTGTCCTCATGGTTCAGTTTATTGATAAACTACATGATTTGACCTTGGATCAATTCAGGTCAAGAGCATTGTCATAATTTAGTGTAGATAGAAATAATACTTTCATATTGATGATTGGTGGATATATTTAAATAGTATAGTTATTTAATTTATCATCTTGAGAGGACTTGAGTCCTGCTTAACATTAAATAAATAAAAAATAAATAGGGATGACGACAACTTTTCCTTAGTCTATCAGGAAGATTATTGAAAAGTATTGGACACATATTTTTTCTTTTTTCACGTAATCAAACTTATGCGGAGATATATTGAGTTGAAATGTCACGTGACATCACGGTTAGGTACGATTTATACCTAACGGTGACATAGTTAGCCTCCACTCTCCAACTTTAATGCGTTTTAACTTAGTCATTCTTTGTTAATATGATAAAACAAAAAATATGTGTCTAATATTTTTTTATTACCTGACTGACGGTCTAATTAGAATTTCGATTTCTTCGCCCTGTCGTCAACCCTATTCAGTTAGTTTTGTACTTTGCTAATCTTTGTTAAGCTTTGGAATTACTACTACTACAGCCTATTTGCGTCCCACTGCTGGGCTAAGGCCTCCTCTCATCACGAGAGTGTTTGGAATTGTTCAGCATTTAAATAGAAAATTATCCAATGCTTATTAAGTTATTTTTTAATTTTCTTAATGTGCAATTGTGCATACACTAATTGTAAAAAATACTTAGTTTCCAATAAGTTTCCAAATTACACTTAAAATTATTTTAAATTTATAGAAACCGCCTGCGTGGGATGTAAAATTGTTGATAAGTTCCTATATCCGATTTTTATCAAACATAGCTTATATGTAGTTCCGAATGATGCTCTATCTACCTTTAAAAACGGCATTCGAATTGGTTCAGTAGTTCCGGAGATTAACTCTAACAAACAGACAGACAGAAAGAAAGAAAGAGAAAAATTATAGGATAGATATCAATGTTTTTCATTTGAATGCTTGCAATTCAACGGAAAAAGTAGATATAATCTAATGATAAGATAATCAGCAGTGCCACATGACATGTCCATAATGTATTAAACAACACCATTATCAAATTTAAAATCAATGAATCAGGTTGTCTGGTAGAGATCGCCATTTAGCGAAAAGCTTGCTTGCTGCCATATTCTTTGTGTAATTATGTTTATGGCTGTGCTGTCCCTCGCATGTGTGGTGTGTCTTCAATAAATATTATTGTGTTGTACCCCCCTTTAATTTTTCAATATTTTTGTGATATTGTAATGTGCCAAAGTTGTGGCTTTGCTTCAAAGTATTCACATAAAATAATCCACCAATTCGACCACACAACAACAACAGTAGACACAACAACAGACTGTGTGAAACTATCCAACTGATGGATCAACGCTCATCCAAAACTGAAAGGTCTAGAAGTTTGAAATCTGGCACAAAAGTTTTATAATCTCTTCAGTGTGTTTAAACTATGGATTGTTACTATGTGTTCGTTGTTGGTAGGGCTGCCATATGTCCGTCTTTACCTGGGCATGTTTGGATTTTTCAAGTTGTGTCTGTCCTTTTTTAAGTTGTGTAATTGGCCATGGTTTCCCCAAATTGTCCTAATGGAAGAACAGCGCTGGCTTTAATGCCAGCATTACGCTGAGTTAGGACCATTTTGTGACCAACCGTATAACTGTTTTATGTTCCTTGTTATCATATTGTGTGTTATGTCACAAATAAATGTTTTTCTTTCTTTCCTGTCTGGCTTTTGTCAGACTTTTTAGCTCATAGTGAGGGGAGAGCTGTGTGCGGCCTATTAAAGCTTTGATGTCCGGCTTTTAGGGTAAAATGCCTGCCCAAATACAGGGTAGATTCCGGCTGTTTCATTTTATGATATGTCAACCCTTCTTGAGGGTAAAAAAAACTAGCTTAAAAACAAAATGTTAACTTTTCTTTACTACTAAGTGGCTATTGCTTACTGCTAGCTTCCGATTGATAGGTTCTAGCTGAAAACAAGGAAGTTTATGTGTAGAAACCGTTTGTTTGATGAAGTGACCGTTAACAATGGGCCATTACGGCTGGTTATGGTTTATTCTGGAAGTTTATGCCTAGCCTTATGTAACCAAAACAGACCTTGTCATCCATTCCTTTATCAGCTGTGAGTAGAGATTAATAACAACCAGACTTAAAGGAGAAGAATCCGGGTATGCCGTTGGTGAAGAAGAGTAGTTGGGTAAAAATGTTCAAAATCTACACTCTTGCATGTTTTTTGTGGTGCAATAAAAATAAATAACAGGTACCTTCTTCTATTCTGCCTTCTTCTTAGTGATCTAACATTTTTATGTGCTTTATTATAATTACAATTTGTATTTTAGTAGTATAATATTTTTTCAATTACATTCAGTCTTAAATTCAATTTGCATTTGTATTGACCCCATAAATTTTATTATTGTGTAATCGTGATATTTATAGAATTGCTTATGCTTACTTTTTATCAATGACCCCGGATCCACAGATGGCAGACGTAGGTACTGGGTACTGTGACATAGTATCAGTTGCCAGTCAAAACATATTATTGCATGCTCTTAGTGTTTTACGAGTTCCGTCGGGCTCGTAAATAGGTAGGTACGTTTGCTTCATTGTTTGTGTGATTGTCATACAAGTGTTTTGAGTCGGAGTTGTTGCATTGGGTTTAACATGCACTTAAATGTCTTAAATAAAATAAATGTTGTTTGAAATTCCTTCCTGCACGCATCTTCGAAGTACCTAATTTAAAGATGTGTGTGAAGTCCCCAATCCGCACTGGGCCCGCGTGGGGACTATAGCCCAACCCTCTCGTGATGAGAGGAGGCCTGTGCCCAGCAGTGGGACGCAAATAGGCTGTAGTAGTAGTAGTAGTAGTGAAATTCCTTAGTATAATAATCATAAGCTGTTCAGAGAAGAGAATTCATGGAATGTAGTTAAATATAAAGGCTCATATGAAATCTTATTATTAGCAAACTACCGGTACCCTAAGTATAGGCAGAGAGTTTCGTCAGAGAACTTCATAGTAAAAGCGTAAAAAAAATAAAGGAAGACGATTAGGAAAAGTCCAGTAGCTACCTAAGTGTACTTAAATCTATCACAGTGGTTGATTCCGTTTCGAACGGGTTTTCGCTTTGATTTCCCCTGGCGCTTCGCTAACGTCCATTCGAGGTCTTTTAATTTGATTGAGGGGTCAAATTACACTGGTATTTATCGTGACACTACCTATCGCTTTGTGACATTACCCGCGTAACGAAAATTCCAAAATGACTAAAAGTGCTAGATTCGAGCTATGCCATTTGGTCCCGTGTATGGTTAATTATTTATTTATTGTAATGTCCTAGCATTTATAATTATATTATAATTAATAATAATCTGCTCTCCAAGCTCATCTCCCGCATTTTTCGACAATTGAATAGGTACTTTTACTAGGCTAGGTTATTTTTTATAGAAACTTGATCAAAAGTTGTGAAACCGCTCAAGTGGTCGCCAACTAACATACTTTCCATTTACATTTTTTACCTAATGCTATAATGGCTGCCTACGAACAAAATTCGAGCCTGACGAAATCACTTTCTTCTGCTTCTTTCAGCCTGCTGATCAATAACGACGTCCTCTTAAAAAAAACCTATAAAATTCACTCTGAGTCATGTAAAAGCTAACGAACCGACAGCGTGTTGATTATAATTATTTAATTAGTAGGTCTTTATCTTGCTCAGATATAGAAACAATATGAAAGCCGGTTGTTTGCTTCGCGGCCGGGTGTGAAACGGCACACGCTCTAGTTACGACTCTACTATGACTACGCGACAGTGATAGAAGCACACCCTGTACAAACTGAACCTAAACTGGACTTATACATTCTGCTGCGACTGGCCCAGTGTCGGACAAAGTCATGGCAGAGCCGTTAGTAAGCAATCAGAATACCCAAGACATAAAATTGTAAAGTAGCAATCATACTCCATTCCCGTCACTCGCTAGCAGAAATAAGTTGTAGCCTAATTATGCTATCAAGCGAGAGAACCCTCAAATCTGCAGAGGATTTTGAAAACCTTCAGCTTTCAGTTCTGCTTCCCGAGCCTTCAGCGGTTACGGTTTAGCAATTTTCCTATATCGTCGGTAGAATATATAGAGGGTTGTTATCGATCGGCTCATCTCCGTCTGAACACGGTAAAGTTTAAATAGAACTTTGAAACTTCACTGGCCTGGCCGGCGCAAGTAGTTATTTCTCGGTCAAACTCTTTCGAAGGTCGACCCCAGAGCGTTTGGAACTCCAATTTCTCAACTCGCGAACTTCAAGCGCTCTTAGATTTTCTCCTAAATAACGATTGCCTATGGCCTTGGTGTTAAAAGAAACGTGATTCCCAATTTATCAAAACGGTTATCACGGTATAGGCATAAAACACTTGAGCCGTAACAGAAACGGTTTGTTTGTACGCGATATGGCTATTGAATACGTTATCGAGAAGCGCCATGCGGTGAATGACTCAGATGATGCAAAAACAGGCAACTCGCCATTTTTGTGATGGAACGTTTGTCAATGTTTTAGCTGTGGCATGTGCGGGCTTCAGAGATCGCGCTGCCCTTGTCTTGCAAATGTCGCGGCTATAGGTTAGACAAGGATACAACGCAAGTCTTCGCAGACTCCCGCAGTCGTGATGGCCACGTCATTAGGGTATATTTGCATAAATCAGCGTCAGCGCTCTGGTAAGTTCAAGTCAGTCTCTAAATCATATTAGCCCCGTTAGTTTTTTTTCTATACTAATAATAAGTCAATAGAAGTCGCGTCGGTAACTTGAAAATTAAAAAAATGTATCAAGTCGAGGGGACTATATATTAACGATACCTACTGAACACGACATAACGATTTTTAGAAAAATTGTTTGTATGTATATATGTCCGGAATCCGGATTGAACTCGAAAACTACTGTACGGATTGCAACAAAATTTGGTATGGGGGTAGTTAACACTTCAACATATAGGCTACTTTTTATTCCGGAAAAACGTATAGTTCCCGCGGGAACGCTAATACCGAATTCCACGCGGACGCAGTCGCGGGTCGCGGGCACGAGCTAGTTTTAGATATGTTCTATGCTATTGGTATCTGCAGCCTATCATTGACTTAAGAAAGCATAAGAATTCTAACGCGGAGCCAACCCTGAGGCCCAATATGTAATCCTCTAGCATAGTCTTCTAGTAATTTCACCGGCCGCCTTACCCCCTGCTATCGTGCGTTGTATAAAAGGTACAAGTAGCATTAGTTCTCGTTTAGAGACGGGACATGACCCACCGCCATATAAAAGTAAGCGCATGTCTACCATTAAAAATAACAACATTAATACCTAAGGCTGTATTCACACCTCCGCCGCGGATTGGAAATAGCGGTACCGCCGAACATTTGCGATCGTTTGTCCATTATACACATCCCTGAGTTCACATCTCCGCGTTCAAACCGCTATTTCAGTTCCGCGGCGGAGATGTGAACGGCGTCAAAGATGTGTATAACGGACAAACGATGGCAAATGTTCAGCGGTACCGCTGTTTCAAATCCGCGGCGGAGGTGTGAAAACAGCCTAACTCAAAACCCACATATTGCACCTACCCTAAGTGGAAATTATTACCTGTCAAATGATAAAATTTCTATTTCCAATTCGTTTGGGTGTTGGTGTGGGAGCTAACCCTCCCACTCGAAGATAGAAAGGCTTTGGCACAAAATATATACTGGACTAGCTTCTGCCCGCGACTTCGTCCGCGTTACGCGTGGAATTCGGCTATCGCGTTTCCGCGGGAACAATAAAAAGTAACCTATATAATGATCAGTGTTATAAACTACCCTCATACCAAATTTTGTTGCAGTCGGACATAAATACATACAACAAGACATATTTTCTAAAAATCGTAATTTTTTAAATACAGTCCCCTCGACTTAAGTTTCTTTTAATTTTCAAGTTACTCGTACAGACGCGACTTCTTCTACAGACTTATTATTAGTATAGATTACTGGCGGCCCAATAGACAACTAGTTTGAGGGACTCCTAGACGTTGTAAGAATATACTTTAACTTTCTGATGCTGCTGTTTTTTGAAGAGAAGATATAGCGTTACAGAACATGATCCCAATCAATGACCTCATCGATTTGATTCGCCAAATTGCGGCTTAACATTGTATTGTAAGGTAGAAGGTAGCCTGTTGCCTGACCAATTGACCATATAGGTAGTTTTTAGTTTTTGCCATTTAAAAGTTATCAAAAAGTCATTAAAAATTAGCCATAGGCAGCTCAGAGCCCCTATTTTAAATTCTAGATGAATTTGAATGCGATTTGCTTATGAGATATTTAGTTATTTAAACTTTATTGCAGAAAAAGGAATATACAATTGGCAGACTTAATGCGTAAAAGCATTCTCTACCATATCATATACATATTTGAGTATAGTCAACATCAACTAAGTAACAAAAGTCTCATGAGACAAAAAGCTACTTCACACAATTTTATGGGCAAATTGGAAAAGGAATTAGTTTCTGAAGGTCGACTCGATAAAAACAAAGTCACTGAACTGAGAAAATTTCGTTATCGCAAAAGCTATTGGACATTTTCACGACGGCAAAGGTTGTTTCGTAAAACAAAATAATACCATTAATATTGTTTTAGTTTTATTTGACGTGTTTCAATGCCATTTGTACGGAAGAAGTATTAAAGGATTTCCCACACTACTTTCGAGGCGTTGGCTTTAAGAATAAAACGTTAAAAAGTTTAGCTGTTCGAAGATATTTTCGTGTTCGCTGAGCCGAAGAAATTTTACTTGAAAAGGCGCTAGTGTGACGGTTTCTTAAAACCCCTCTGAAAGTTATTCCTGTAAACAATAAAAATACACATTATAAGTAGAAATACAGTAAAGTTCACCAAATAGGTAATTAGCTTTAGCTACACACTTTTCCATCGTACCTATGCCGTTGTAATGGAATAAGCCACACATATTAATTAACTCTCCTGTAATTGATAATTTAACAAAAAAAAATGATATCTTTGCGTCTCTAAGTCACGATACATAAATTAGACTTTTTCATACCTAGACAAACGATTAACTAGAATGCTACCGTTTTAGATGATGGACCATAACCGGCATAATTTGTGGTTTGTAGCTCACGGTCCTGCCTCGGCCGTGACATAACTACCTACATTTATGCTCTACTCCCTTCACGCTACTCTGTGGCAAATCAGCTATGATGTGATGCTTGTGATACACATGTGTGTGATGTATATATATAATTCACCAAGGACTTTGTTTTACGCTTGCTTGCAGTTACAGAAACTCAAACGTGCTCAAAGTATGATTCATTCAGCAAATTCTTCACATCTTGTTTTTTTTTCGCCTCAGCTGTAAATCTCACAGCGCTTAGAGCTTTGGACGGACATGGACCCATTGCTGAGAAACTTCCCCAGAAATTTAATAACTGAGTCATTTTGTACGAGATTAATAACGGCGTTACCTAACTTGTTTGGGGGGACCAAGTTCCAGGGCCCCACCTCGGTACGCTTCTTTAAGTCTGACTGAACCCCACAGCTGCGCACGGTGAAACTACGCGACTTGCGTACACGTACACGAACGCTTAGTATCAAAATGTAGGTGGATACTTCCAGTGGGTTTCCAGCCTTAGTCTTAGTAGGTAGTAAATTGAACCTCACCACTACTTGTCCTAGTTGCGGATCGGTATAAGTTATCACACGGTTCAAATAACGGCACTCCTACACACAACTTTCATTCGCTGTCATCAAAATTAAACATCAATTACGTGCCAATAGTTAATAGAACTCATTTTCTACGCTCAACCTTTCCGCTGTGCGAAATCATGTCCTATCACGAAAGCCGGAAACCATAGTTTCGAGCGGTTTCTTGTTTCGAGTTGCAGTGTTTCTGTTTTTGTACAAGACTTATTCATTCAGTGAATTGCCGTTTTGGGTTTCCCGTTAGGAGATTTGCTCGAAATTTTGCACGATTCCGTCGTCAAAGGAGATTGCAAATGCATTGTGGGACTTGTTTTTTGGCTGGTTAAAGCAAACCAGGTTTTGGTCCAAAAAATTGCTAAACTTTAAGCGGGCGGGTCATATCGCTCGCAAGTGATGACCCTGGTTCTATGTTCAGCAGTGATATGATAGCAGTCGAGTCGACAATGTCGACTTCACATCATAGATATCTCTCGCTCGAGAGTCGAGAGTGAGTGGTACGTATGAAGTTACTTCCATTTTTATTAATGTGACGAACTTAAAGATACCGAAACTTGAAATTAATTCCGGGTACTTACTAATTAATTTAAATTGGACTCAAGGATAATTGGGATAATTTACTGGGTTTACCTTTATGACTTAAGGCTACGTCCATAGGAATCCTCGAGGTTCCAGGTATTCCTAAGGCCTACATCTAAGGTATTCGGACTTTCGGAGTACCGCGGGGCTGACAACCAGTTCCGCGGGTTGTCATATCTATGTCGCATTTTGAGCACCCGTCCGACTGGTCAGACCACACGTCACCGCCTGGCAGGGCTGTCGAGTTAAATTACTTACTTCGGTATAGGTTTAGGTTTGCGCGGGCTGGTTTTCCGCAAATGTTCATTTTACGTGGTTATGGGCTGGGCTACTCCTGCCAACTCAGCTCCTAAAGAAAGCCTAGCAGACCCTTAATGTTGCCGACGACTTCCTGCTGCGACCTCGCATTCTGTGTTGCCCGGTATGTTGCCACTCCAATTACTTACTTGTTCAAATATGTATTTATTTCAGAGGTCTAGTTTGGCCCATAACCTGGTAGGAACAGGATTACTTACATGACTATTGTTAGTACAGGCACATACATGTGACGTTATAAGAATGTGAGGAACTATTATGATATAAATCTAAATTACCGAATGGATAATCAAATCATAAAAAAAGTTATTAAAAGTGCTCGTGTAACTTGAACATAAAAAATTAATGCATCTTTACTGCCTTGCGTTTATATGAGTACGGAAGGAATTAAAATTTATGAACTTGATCAGCACAAGAACATACAAATAATAACACCGTGAAATATTAAATCAAAATTAATACAAACCAAAATACCTACGCGTGAGAGAATTTATGTCCCTGGACTCGTCCACAACACTTTCTCTAAAAATTAAAATTAATCTAAAAAATAAACAGCCAACCCTGTTGAGATTGTGACCAAAACAAGTTGCATAAGGCGCTGCTTAGGCGGGTTGCGTAATTAAACATTGAACACATTGACAGCCTACATAACTGACCTCACATAAACTATCTATTTACCTAGGGATTCACAGGGCATGCAATATGCAATAAGGGCATAAATTGATTACGAGATTGTCCTTCAATTCCGGTATTAATTCCGGAATTGATGTTTTTTTCTCATTACGTTTTATTTGTAATTTAATAAATATAGGACAAAATAATGCGGTGATCAACATTTATTTATTTACATTTTTTGTTATACTAATAAATTAATTGCTCTCAAGTGTTTTGTTACTTTTGGGTGCCTTTAATTAAAGTGAAGTTTATAATGCTCTCGTAAACTTTCATTTCAAGTCAGACAGTTTTATAGCTGTTAAGCTAATTAGTGATGACTTGATAACCAATTAGTACTTGAGGCGTGTGGGCAAACACAATGGTTCTTAATTGGCCGGACTTTCTAATCGATCCAAATTATGAATCATTTTTAGGACGTCCATGATTCAGGAAATTCAGGGACGGTCCCTATCTAAAGTCATGTGAATCAATTAGCATAAAAATATTTTCATTGACGTTTTTTTTATTTATTTGCCCGTAAGGAGTATGTTGTGATATTACCCGCTAAAACCCAAAGCTTTTTCGGGAGAATGACTTTGTGCTGTTTCAAAACTTTCAAAGACCTACTTTCATAATTGCGGATCAAAACTTGTCGCGTAAAACACTAACATTCACTAACCCACACAAAAAAAACTGACGCCTTTAAAAGATTAAAAGGGTTATTGGACGCACGTACGATTAATCCATCTAATATATAAAATTCTCGTGTCACAGTGTTTGTAAAAAACTCCTCCAAAACGGCTCGACCGATTCTTAAGAAATTTGGAGTGTATGTTCAGTAGGTCTGAGAATAGGACGTAAGCTATTTTTCATACTCAAAATAACTAATCTAAGGCGGTACCAAGTCCGCGGGGTCAGCTAGTAGTATTATAATAAATTGGTCGAGTGGCACGCCTTCATTTATAAAACTCCACACCTTTACGCCGATGTCACGCTTTGCGTGTTATAATTAATAAAATACACAACGGTGTTATTAACAAATGCGCTGAAATACTTACAATGTCTATAACTTGTTACTCTTTATGAATCAATTAAAACTTACTTATAAGAAGTTACATTTTAGCATATGTAAAATAGCTAAGGGTTCACTTAGACGGGCAGTTTTTTTAATACTCATTAGTGTGTAACTTTTGTGTGCACTAGCACTTGAACTTATTAGTACCTACCTACAAATAAATAAGACTTGCAAATGAGTGAACGAGCAATAAGCGACTATAGACTATGTAATAAAATGATTAGCCAGTTAGCAAATAGTGATTCAGGAGACATAAATACGGTCATTTAGATGTCATTGTCGGTTTTTTACGTCAGTCCTTGTAAGACTTGATTGTGCAGTTGTGCACAGAAGGCTCTGGGCGTGTTATGTCATAGAGTTGTATGGTTGCTATGTAAATAGTGAAGACTTAGTCTCTTCTGACTCTGAGACAAGCAGGCATAAATACGAGTTATTTTGTTTTTATATCTAGAATTATAGTTGTTCTACAATCAATTTATATTTTGACATAAGATATTACATGTAGAGATCTTCTACTAGCTAAAGTCCCGCGCCTTCACATTTCAAAACGCTTCAATATATTTAAAAAGCACCACCGACACTCTCAACACATGTGTGCGTGCTGAGACAGCCATCAACTATGCGTTGAGAGTGTTGGTGGTGCTTTTTAAATAATAATAAAAAAAATGAAGCGTTTTGAAACGTGAAGGCGCGGGACTTTAGATAGTAGAAGATCTCTATCAAACGACTTTTAAAAGAAGTTATTTTTACTTTGCTTAAGTTTTTTTGCTACATATAGAAAATAACTACAGATATAATCGGTTGATTGTTTTTTAACCTTGCGTTGTTATCGAACATCCACCCTCGTGTAAATAATGTTGATGGCATGTTTTTGCCACTGACGTGTAAAAACTTCATTGAGGTGATTTTGTTAACACCATACTATTTACGACCAGCTTATTTACGTCCCATTGCTGGATACAGTCCTCTCATCAAGAGAGGGTCTGAATTCCGCATATAAGTAGTCACAGAATATTTAATAGTACTAACATACAGAATGGCCACGGAAGCACCCGCCTGAATCTAGCCGGCGCGCAACTCGCGCCCAACTCGCCCTTACCGTCATTTGTTTCATCCGGAGATAGAGAGAGAATCATTGGCCCGCGTAGTGGTACACACACATTTACAAGTGTACAGACGTGCTCGCACGCACACAGACGTCCTCGCACGCAAACATAGAGGCTGTTTTCACATCTCTGCCGCGGATTGGAAATAGCGGTACCGCTGAACATTTGCGATCGTTTGTCTGTTGTACACATCCTTGACGCCATGTGGTACAGTCAGAGATGCGATCTGTGATTTGAATGCCTGCCCCCCCTTTGCTTGAGAGGCGGTAAATCGTTCGTCCTTTTAAATGGAGAGGGATTGCTTTTTATAAGGGAGAAGTATTGATAAAAAAATATTTCTATAATTCCCTCTGTCAACCGAATTTGACTCCCGAACAAACGTTCCGAAGAGGTTCATTAAAAATTCGAGAGATCTTTAAAAACGAAATCTCCCCACATTTTGCTTTCTAATTCAAGCACTAAACTTGGCCTCGAAGTGCTACGTTAATACAAATGAGATTGAGAGTTGTCTCAAGCAGGTTTCATAGTGTCAACAATAATTGCATGTTAGTAAAGTAATTAGCGCAATAAACTAAACGTCGCTTAATCATTATCTGAGGAAGATAAAAATAAAAATGATAATGTAACTACTAACTGTCAAGTAAGAAAGCATCCTAATTGCTATAAATATTTGTATCAATTTCCACACTATGTGACAATCGTAAAATTATTTATTGATTTAAATTTGAAGATGCCGTACACGTAATGTAATTTACACAACATTATTAATGACAATTACATAATTACTAAAATGTGCGAAATTACATTTCACCGCACCAAACCAGCGAAGTGTAATTCTTTTTAGTCCAACGGATAGATTTCGGCTAATACCGTATAAAACTAGTATAACCATGCTCTCGGTATTTTCGAGGAATGTCCCGCGAACTGGCACTCTCGTCTTTCGCGCGTCAGACGCGCGTAACATAAACATTTGGACGCTCGCCACGTGCGGTGCCCACGTATGCTAAGTATATCTGATACCGGTGTATCCGAAACCGGCAAATAATTTGATTAAAAGTTATTTCTGGCAAATACGAGATTTTACGCGACGTGTTTATTATTTTACTCTCATGTGTTTGTGATTAAAGTTCATTTTAAATCGGTTAGCTTTTGATCCTGATTAATTCGATATTCATATTTATGCTCTCGCGAGACAAATATTATTGGAACTAGCCACAAACACTTAAACAGAGAGAATACCTTGTACATTGTAATTTACATTTCTACTTTTTTTTAGTGTTGTGTTTTTACTTGAAGGAATATTTTATAGCCTTATATAAGCCACCAGGGGCTGAAGGGGGTCCACAATTAGTCAATAAGCACAATGGCCAAGCTCAGCCTGAACTCCATTACAAGTCCGTCAATTCTTCTGAATGATTCTACCTATATAATCACCCCTGCAACTTTGTGAAGCCATATAACCTCACCTGTTGCGTGACATCTGGACTGGACACGTGATCTCAACCCACGTGCTTGTTAAATAAACAAAAATACCATTTAGTTTATAATTGTCGATGGTTGAAAACGTGGACACGTGAAAAGAGTTGTTTTTGAAAACGAAGTTGGAGTACATTTGTATTGTTATTCAAGTTGTATTAATACCTACTTGTTTAAAGTGAGTATAGTATAGTTTCAGTCTGAAATGTTCGAATTAAGCGAAAGGAAGGGATATTACTAAAAATAAATAGGAATCAATACACACATCCAGTAACTCCCATAAAAGGGATTATTACTAAAATGTACTAGAAGAGTATTATGTATCTCACCATCCTTCCAATTCAAACAAACAGAAACCCCTTCCTCGTTTCAAATATTAAAACGATTGGTGTATCTTTTGTAAGGCTGTATGCACTATATTGGTAGAGATCTTCTACTATCTAAAGTCCCGCGCCTTCACATTTCAAAACGCTTCAATGTATTTAAAAAATAAAAAGCACCACCAACGCTCTCAACACATGTGTGCGTGCTGAAACAGCTGTCAACTATGCGTTGAGAGTGTTGGTGGTGCTTTTTAAATAATTATAAAACATTGAAGCGTTTTGAAATGTGAAGGCGCGGGACTTTAGATAGTAGAAGATCTCTAATCGTATTTACACACTGCACAGTGCATATTAAGCACAGCTTTATGGCTGGACACCTAAATAAAAACAACACAAGAAGAAAGTAAAAAGTAAAATTCGATCTTGTCAAGCGCGAGCCGCTGAATGTTCTAGACATCGTGGTGTTTACCTTAAATACAGTATTAAACAAAGTAAATGACATCAGCGATACATATAAAGTAGATATTATATACAAATGAACCAACGCCCATATGTTGAGGTATGGTATATGTAAATAGCTGCGGGCTGTTTAGAGTCCCCAGTACGCACGGCGTTTCTCAACTTTTCATACAAACGTAGTTTCGCTTTTATTCCCAAATTACTAAACAGGTTGACTCGAAACTTGGTAGGTACACATAATAAAATCATTATTGTTAGCGTCCGAAATTAGTAAATGTCGTGGTAAAATAAAAGACAATTAAATCACAGCCAAAAAACTGAATTTTGAAGTTTGTACGGAGGAACCTAAAATGATCCTAGTTTCTTTGTTATTCAATTTATTACAACCAAAGTGTATTTTGGACACTAATATCTCCGCTACACTATTACCTGTAAAATTTGGTGCCAATCTGATAAGTAGTTTGCGAATTAAAACGTAACTACGTTTGTATGGAGAAAAGAGCGTACTGGGGACTCTTAAATGTATCGCCCACTGGAGTATAATTGACTCAGTGAGATAATGGAACTTTAATTTACATAGAAGGCAGTTTTTTATTTAATATTGAAATGATCCATTACCTTGCATACGGAACGTGAGTCATATTCATTTAGTTTTTGCCTGAATTATTTTCCATGTTTAATTAATTGGTCTCGTCCAGTGCGGGTTTTTAACACCAACAGAAATGTGTGCTTCTTTTTCCACATTTAAGTAATGACAGAATTAATGTTGCCTTTACCCTTAAATGTCGTATCATATGTGTATTGCTATAATGGCAAAATTTATAGAATAGAAATAACGTTTTCTTTAATAGCAGGAATTACATTGAGGACAAACTATTATACATATAGTTAATAGTTGGTAGTAAAAAACCTCCGTGTTATAAAGAAATAGTGAACATTAATCAATGTTGCGGCGCTAATGTTGGAATACAGTTGCAATTTTGCCTTTCTAGAATCGTGTTTTTTTTTAAATCGTATAAATTTAAATAAATTTATTTTAAATAACATCCCATTATTCTATTAATGTCGTGTGCATAGGCACACAGATATATATAGCATATAGATGCTAAACTAGCTTCTCCCCGCAACTATATCCACGTGGAATTCGGTTAGAGGATACAAATTTTCGAACCTCCTGAGATTTCCAAAAAACCTTTTTTAGCGGATGTCTACGTCATGGTAATTATGACTTCGATCCGTCCAGTAGTTTCAGCTCTGTTTTAATAGATCAGTCAGTCAGTCAGTCATCTTTGAGTTTTAGACATTTAGATAGATTTCTTGAATTTTTCAAATAGTATCTTTGGCCTCTTAAAAACAGGAACTCGCATATTCTAGCCGACGCGTCTACGTAATCCAACGGATCGTCTTCGTCACATTCCGCGTGCGCGTGGAATATTTTGATATAAATAATGTTCTTGCTCCGTTTATTTATAAACATTCGTATATTTCGTACGCTAGCTAGGCGCGGCAGAGGTGTGTCACATACGTGGATATTATTCTATTATGTAAAATAGGCCTTTGTGTATATTCGAACCGAGTGCTGACCAATTTCCTTTTGTTTGTCGACTTCGAATTACAAAAACTTAATAAATTTGTATTTATTTAAAATATTATGTCGTACAGTTCAGACTTCTGGAAAAACTTAAAAGCCGCTTCTATGACAACGACTAAGGTAATCTTAGTTGATTTCCATTAGAAATTTCTGCAGGCAGGCAGTTTCTAAAATCTTACTAATATAATAAAGCTGAAAGTTTGTGTGTTTGGATGTTTGGATATATGTTGCTCAATCACGCTAAAACGGCTCAACCAATTTGCATGAAATTTGCCAAACAGATAGTTTGTAACCTGGAATGAAAAATCCCAGAAACTCTTTAGCAGGAGCCCGGATGAGAACTTTGCATATAAAACCCGGGAATTCCACAAATCCCGTAATCCCGGGAATCCCGGAAATCCCGAAAAGGTTTTAAAAATATCATGGAAAAAGGGCTTTGAAAATATAGTGTTAATTCCCTGCAGACGAAGTCGCGGGTAAACGCTCGTAGTAGGGCATGCAATATCGGACGGTTTTTCAATTCCGGAATTGAGTTCGAGATTGTCCTTCAATTCCGGAATTCCGGAACTAGTTCCGGAACTGGTGAAATCTTTTTCTCATTACGTTTTTTTGTAATTTTATCTATATAGGGCAAAATAAAGCTAGATCTGGTGATCAACATTTTATTATTAACAATCAACAGACTTAAGTAATTAATAGATACTTGATTTTACTACTTCAAAAATAAGAATCACTAAGTTCTATCACTCAAAACAGATTAAAATATTGCAAAAGTATTATTATTTTGTATGCAATATACATTTGTTCGAGTGGTCAACAATTTTAGTGCCATCAAAAATTCTACTTTTTGGCAAGACCAGATAAAGTTTTTCCTCCAGGTAGAAGTTATAGTAGCACAACAGAAGACAGGAGATCTGACAAATTACAATATTCGTCGTGGCAAAACCGAGACAGAATGTTATTTATAAGTACAGCAAATTGCGGACATACCAGAAAACGATAAATACGAGACGATCCAAGGTAAAAATACTACAGACATTGATATCCGTTATGGAACCAGGGTCTACTTCAATGTTAGTCAATCGACCCTTAAGGTTCTTTTACTATTGAAGGATTTGTAGGTCGTAAGGAAGGACATGATAATTTCAAGCTTTTTCTAAACCTGAAATGCTGAAAAATAGAAGAGTCCACAAAACGCAAACCTCCCTCGTGCTACGAACCTGTGCTCAGCTCACGATTCTCACAGAGTCACGCTGACGTAATAACGTTGTAGAGGTTACTTCGAAACGATGTTTTCGTTTTGATCAATTAAATTATTACTTGAGAGATTACTTGAAAATGACTTTTTAAGCATTATTCGATGATTTATGATGTTTAAAGACAATAAGTTCATGCTTGAGTAGTAAATTCAGGTGAATCGTTTTCAAAATGGAAAGAAATGGTCGATTCACAATCCAGAAGTACTGAAGTGGTTTTCAAGATGCATACAACTAAATGATCATTGGTTCATCCAGTTGTTTAATTGAGATCCCACTGAATTTATTGATAACAGAATCATCCCAGATCCAACACCATGATTTATAGAACAACATTAATATGGGTCTTCCATCTGAAGCACGAGGGGCAATTGGTTGTTTCTTCCATACATCGAAATATCCATCGCCGATTAGAAAATCATCCCAGATCCAACACCACGACTTATAGTGCAATATTAAAATGGTTCTTCCATCTGACGAAATATCCATCGCCGGACTAACAAAGTCCAAGATTATCAAAACAGGAATGCAAAACCACGTTCTCGGAGAATATTTTGGGTCAAACGAACAAACAAAGTGAGATAACGAAGGATATTTATGGGGAACACATGACAGACCTAGAATGCAAGTGCGCATCAAATGCTACACTAAGGGAAGGTTCTGTTTCCTTACCACCCGTTCAAGAAATGTACGATATGTGTGGAAGGAAGGCAGTCATGCGTAACTAATTTTCCTGTGCTTATTTTGTATCATAATCAATATAATTATTATAAATTAAAATCTAATATATTTACCTAATTTAATTTGTGTAAATTTTGGAAAATTATCACTTTAAATTAAGGTCTAGTACAATTAAAACTCTATTTATTCAATTCCGGAATTTCCGATATTGAGGGTCTCAATTCCGGAATTGTAATATCGGAAAAAAGCTCCGAGATTCCGGTATTTCGAAATTCCGGAATTCCGGAATGCAAGCCCTAGCTCGTAGTGATATAAATAATACAAACAATTTGGTTAAAGTTACGAAAGCCGAGGGTCATATATCAAAGTTACTTGTCCCACAAAATCCAGATAGATGGCCACCCTTCTTATAAGCGATGCACGATTTATACGCAGTAGTATTTTCTAAATACCTTCACAGAATATTTAATAGTAGGTACTACATACAGAATGGAATCGCCCGCCTGAATCTAACCGGCGCGCAACTCGCCCTTCCCGTATTTTTTTTCATCCGGTGATGGAGAGTGAATCATTGGCCCGCGTAGTGGTACACACACATTCACATGTGTACGACGTCCTCGCACGCACACAGACGTCCTCACACGCAAACATTGACACTTCATTCGAGTTGTGTTCGAAATAAACAATTTTTAATTTAATTTTAATTTAATTTAATTTAATTTAATTTTAATAATGCGACAATACCGATGTGTCACGTTTATTGATTTACGTTAAGGCCGTTCATAGACCCAGCTCAGCCGTCACTGTCACTTGCGCAACGAGTGAAAGAGAAAGCGCTACGCACAGAACGCCCGATTTAGTTAGTATTTAACGCGTTTTAATTTCTATAAAAATACCGTCTTAAAAAATGGCATTTATAAAGCTGTCGATGTATGCATATAATATGGATATTTTTTGTGTTATAATTAGTTTTACACTGTTTGATATAATAAACTGGAGTAAAGTTGGATAAGCGGTCCGAGTTAGAGGTTACTTTGGAATTAAATTGTATCCAGCGAAGTTTCATTTATTCAAATATAACATATGTTTTCTTCATATTTTTAACTTTTAACATTTCTTAGAAAAGTGTCATCTTAAATGAGCAATTTGACGATGCTGGGTCAGGGAAGGGCCTTAACCGTTTATAATGTTTTGTTTATCTTGATTAATGGTTAGTTCTATTATTTTTGTTATGCAAGTCCTAATTATATTATTCATTGTTTTTTTCTTCTAGCTGTATTCAGTCATTTAGACGGTTAGTAGGTATCTTGTATGTTTATTTTCGATACTGTCGAAAACACTCGCAATTTCGGAACGATAAGACATCACAATAAACAACATTTAAAATAGACTTGCATTCTCAAAATAGTTATAGTATATCAACGAGTGAGCGAGACGAAGATATGAGTAAATAGGGCAATAGAGCGAGATAGGTATGTATGTAATCGTTTATCACGAATAACTGTTTCTTATGTAACAGACTAAAATGTTAGTTATTTGTGTCATCGCGAAAACTAGGTCGTTTATTGTCCGATTCTGCTGCATCTCATGTTCCGACTGTTGACACGACGAGACTGTCGACATCTATGGAATTTATATTTATTTGACAATGGAGGCCTACTCCATTTTTTTTTCTGGACCCTTGGAGACTATACATCTCTAAGATCTTAGATTTAAGTTTAAGTTAGGGACTATACATCCCTTCAATGCAATTTTAGTACGTACCTATATGTACGTATGTATTTTATACATGTAATGTAAATTTTGAAAATTTTGAAAAAATGCCTTCTGCTTGAGTTTGTTGCGGCGCTTCTTCTCAAGCAATGGGTCTAGGAAGGGCTGGTAAATTCTTTTTCTGGCGTGTAAAAGTGCCCCTATGTGGCCCATTTGCTGAATAAATGATTGAATTTGAATTTGACTTTGTTTTAATTGGTTTGTTATTGTTTGTTGAGAAATTAATCTGAAGGAAAGTATGTTAGTGTCGCTGAAACTACCGAATTCATTTTGGTGTGCCTATAGATATTTTAAAATTCAGGATACATAAGCTGTCTAATTTTATTTTATTACTAGTAACAACTACTGAGGTATGTAAAGAGAGAAAAATCGTTTTAATATAAGGGATTAGAGATTAAAAAAGACTTAATAAGATTCACGTTACGATTCTAAAACTATTTGTCATTTCCTCTGTTGAAACTAATTATCATTTCCGCCGTCGTGTCTCAAAAATAAAAATACCAAATAATGTCTGAAATCGTTTCTCGCGCAATTTTGGTTTTCCGTCACTAAATTACACTCGTGACGTTATTGTAGCGATGCAAAATGTTACACGCTCGGTTCCCATACAAATGGACGTACACGCTTAGTCTATAGTAATATCTAAGTCTGTTTTATTAAGTGTAATTTAGCTACTGTTCGTCTTCCACAGATGCGGGCAAAGCGCGCACCAACCTGGTGCGCATGCGACGCTCCGCGCTTGGCAAGTCCGCGCCTACTTTATCCGTCCACGTGGTGAGTGAATACAGCCTTTATTTCGTTACATGTGTGTAAGGTACAGAAAAGGCTCACATAGCTCATTATTTCAACTCGGAAGCGTCCTTCTCGAATAATCTATAGTGTAGTTGTAGTGTGTAGATGTCGTGAGCTGTGACCCTTAAATGGCGCGCAACGAAGCCTTGGCTTGTTTCACACGTACCACAACCACGCGCCAACAACAACCACACGCCAACAACAACCACACGCCAACAACAACCACACGCCAACAACAACCACACGCCAACAACAACCAAACCACAACACAACACGTGATCGGTCGGGCGCATATTTTGTATTGAAAATTAATAGTACAATTCACACGTACAACATGACGGGAAAATGTGTAACGTTACGCGTGAATTTTACTACATATTAATTTTGAATACAAAATATGCGCCCGACCGACCACATGTTGTATTGTGAATTGGTTGTGGTTGGCGTGTGGTTGTTGTTGGCGTGTGGTTGTGGTATGTGTGAAACAACCCTTACGCCGTCGACAAACTGTGCATTATTTATTGCTTAAACCGGGTGCTATATTAATAGTATCGTGCAGTACAGCATTACCTGTCCCTTGTATTTATAATGAGGGTGATGATAGTGATAATGATGATGGTGATGAAAGGCACAATGCGGAAGAGTCATAAGAAGCGCAAATTAATATATGTTGACGGCATTTTATTCGTAACGTTACAACGTCAGCAAGTACCTACTACCTACAGTCTGTACCATAGGAAATGACCGTAATTCCAAATGCTAAACTATTAAAGAAAATGCGAAGGCACGTCGTCGCCTACGAACGTAGGTACGTTTTTCAATCGCCGGAAGTCTCAATTGCAATTTAAATGCAATGAAAATGTATGGTTCGATTCATAACAAATGATGGGACTGTTTTTACAAAAGTCGAGATGTTAAATATGTAGTTACTAGCTTCTGCCCGCGACTTCGCCCGCGTGGAATTCGGCTATCGCGTTCCCGCGGGAACTATGCATTTTTCCGGGATAAAAAGTAGCCTATGTCCTTTCCCGGGACCCCAACTATCTGCATGCCAAATTTCATCTCAATCGGTCCAGCGGTTGAAGCGTGAAGAGGTAACAGACAGACAGACAGACAGAGTTACTTTAGCATTTATAATATTAGTTAGTAATATATTAACACTTTGGCACATTGTTTTGTTGCGTTAAGGTCCAAAAGTGTATACGTTTTAGTGACCCGTTAAGGCACTGGTCCCATCGCCGACGCGAAGCGAGAAGCTATCGACTATTTTCTCGCTCAAGAAAGCAAAAGATGTAAATTCTGTGGCAGTAAAAGAGACACATATTTATAGTTGATCGCCGGCAGTGTTAACAGTCAGAGATGTACTAATGTATATCTTTTGCTGATACAGGATCTATATCTATTGTTCGTTTCTTAAGCGAGAAAATAGTATATAGCTAATCGCTCCCTCGCCCTTGGTGTTACCTTACTGGTGCCTTATGTTACCTACGTATAGTTATATGAAACAGGTAGACTCCGATTGCTTAGTGGAGTGGAATGTTTCAAAGTGTGTCTGTCTGTCCGCAGAAAGAGCCATGCACGGTCTCGCGCCGCCCGTCGCGGCTGCCGCCGCCGCCGCCCCATCACAGGCTCTCACTCGTGGTGAGTTTCCCTAGGACCACTGGCACCTAGACTAGAACTCGAGATCAGTTGATACAACTAAACAAAAAACATATAATTATTAATTATGCACATTTTTGTCATGTGTCACTTGGTTGTTAAAACAATAATCTATTCTAAGATGTAATGTAATTGTCGAATTACATGTAGCTATATATAATAAATAAGAAATATGTACTTAAATTATCTCTCACGGACGTAATAATTAAGGCATTAATATTGTATATCTCTTCAAGTGAAATGTATATTTCTTTTGATATAATACAATTCTTCTTTAATCTGAAAAATAAAAGGTTGGCGGCTTGGTGCAAGTGAACCACATAGGGATAGGGTATTTTGTATCCAAACAAAATATTATTTTTAAAATCACACGAACAAAGTCGCGTCGTACAGTCGAGTTCGCCAATATGTACACACTTTTGCACCTTACTCCTTTGTGATAAGGTCCAAAAGTGTACACATATTAACAAATTCGACTGTACATACAAACACTTAGGCCCGGTTCCTATATCCACGAAACGCCTCGTTTTGCCTACGGACGGTTGATTTTTGACATTTGTTTCATAGAGAATCTGACAAATTTTAACCGTCCGTAGGCAAAACGAGGCGTTACGTGGATATAGGAACCGGCCCTTAGTCGGATAAGTAGGTCGAGTCGACTACAGAAAAGGAAAGAAGAATTACTGGCATAGAGGCATTCCATGATTCCATCTTAGGCATGAAGCCGTGGTGGCCTAGTGGTTCGACCTACCGCCTCTCATGCAGAGGGGGGGTTCGATTCCGGGCTCGCACCTCTTAGTTCACTTATGTGCGAAATTCAATTTGAATTTACCACTGAGCTTTTCGGTGAAGGAAAACATCGTGAGGAAACCTGCACGCATCTGCGAAGTAATTCAAAGCTGTGTGTGAAGTCCCCAATCCACACTGGGCCCGCGTGGGGACTATAGCCCAAACCCTCTCGTGATGAGAGGAGGCCTGTGCCCAGCAGTGGGACGCAAATAGGCTGTATAGTTAGTTAGCATGAGGGTTGCAACGCATTCGATCTTATGATTCTTATGATTACTTATGTCCATAGGACGGCTTGTGTACTCGATTGCCTGCAAATCTTAAATATATAAAACTCAAAGGTGACACTGACTGACTGACATAGTGATCTATCAACGCACTATAATATATAAAACAAAAGGTACGGTCGACGTCAAACATATGCTTACACTTTTGCACACGATTCCGTTGTGTTAAGGTTCAAAAGTGTAAACATGTCTTCGACGTCGTCTGTACTTTATCGCCTTATCCACTCGGGCATATAATTGCTAACTGTAGCCGGGTAAAAACAGAGGATGCACTACAATGCCAATGTCAGGGTTTGAACCTCGACCTTTCCGGAAGTCGATCGAAGGTCAAGTGCCGTTAATCCTAGGTACAGCACGACACAACTTAGAAGGCGCGCGGTGAAGTCTTTTATTGCTTAATCCACGCGCCTTCTAAATTGTATAAGCCTGCAAGGCTTCGTCGAACTGCCTGATAACGGGTAAAGATGTGATGTTATGCCACAGAATATTTAATAGTAACATACGGAATGGCCACGGAATCACCCGCCTGAATCTAGCCGGCGCGCAATTCGCGCCCAACTCGCCCTTACCGTCATTTGTTTCATCCGGAGATGAGGAGGGGATCATTGGATCAAAGTGGAACATTTACAAGTGTACAGACGTCCTCGCACGCAAACATTGACACTTCATTCGAATTGTGTTCGAAATCGCGCTTTTATAGGCCGTGTCCGCCCTGTTGTTATGTGTAATTGTGCATTTGGTCATAAAAAAAGACTTTAACCTTTTCAACGCCTTGTCAAACACAAAAGCCGTCACTCACACGCCGAGGGTGGCTGACGTCTAAAGCGAATATGGATCTTACGCATACGTAGGTAGTTAACTTCCTGTTAAAGTTCGCATCGCTTGTTTCTGTCACTATTCTATTTGTATGAGAGAACGCCACAGGACGAAACAGTGTTGAAGTATATATTTCCACTAATTTCCATGAATTCCTCAAAAATAGAAATTTACTTATAGAGGCAGATTTTTTGTATGCCCAGAAATAAGATTAATTCTTGATATTCGCAGAGAATCGTCCTTCACAGCGCGACGGACGCGTAACACATTAGGTACATTATGTAGTACCTATGTTGTGTTGTGGCATACAGGTTTACCCAACTAAGAAGGCGCGTGGATTAAGCAATAATAGACTCTGCGTCAACGGCTTAAGTGCTTCACCGCGCGCCTTCTAAGTTGCAATGTGTCGTACTGTAACGGGTTACGTAACCTGCTCTGGGATTATTTACATTATATGCATTAGATAACAAATAATTATCAGATGCGACGCCCGGCAGAGAGCTCCCTCGAAGAAGTACATGTTTTTCTTGTACATTTGTTCACTTTTCTATTTATTTGTTTTGAATACAACATTCTTAGTGTTTTTTGAATAATCAAATTATTAACGCCCTCTTGCAAGCGACTTAGACCAAGAGATAAGCTGAAATAGAACAAACATTTGCTGTCTGTACGTAGTAGCTCTGTTCATAATGCAAATGATTCGGTTCGTAATTAATATATGTTTACTTGCAAGAAATGACATACATATGTAAATTTTGTAATCAATTTAATAGAAGTATGTCAGCTTCTAATACGATCAGGTCACGTATTCAAATACGAAAAAAGCCTTGAAACTCACATTGAAAAGAAACCAAAGATTCAATGGTATATTTATTTATGTAACATATTACATTGATGTTGTATAAAAATTGTGTAAAATCGATTTGCAAGTAAGTAATCAAACAGGTGAAGGATATAGCTGTTTTAACCTTTTGACCGCCACGTCAATTGATTTTTTACGACCAATTTGAACTGCATGCGTATGTATTTTAAAGTCTCTTAAATGCCGTGGGCTTTGACGGCATATGTCGACTGTGGTGGTAATGTTTTTCGACCGTGGAGTCGTGTCTAATGCGTTAATTCGAGTTTATTACCTAAATTGAAGATAAAACGGTCAAGTGCGTGTCGGTTGCGCTTACGCGTCGATGATTCCACCAACTACACTTACACCAACGCTGCTAGAGAACTTCTATATACTATCTAAAGTCCCGCGCCTTCACATTTCAAAACGCTTCAATGTATTCAAATAACACCACCAACACTCTCAACACATGTGTGCGAGCTGAGACAGCCATCAACTATACGTCGAGAGTATTGGTGGTGCTTTTTAATTATAATAAAAAAATTGAAGCGTATTGAAATGTGAAGGCGCGGGACTTTAGATAGTAGAAGATCTCTAACAGCAGGGTGTGTCCCCCGTGCAACAAGCCGCGTCGATGTCGGCGCAGGTGCGGTGCACGCGGCGGTTCAACACGGGCTTATAGTATTTCGTCGTCCATGGGCCGCAGTGACCACTTACCATCAGATGGGGTGTACGCTCGTTTGCCTATAGAGATCTTCTACTAAAGATAAAGATAAGATAAGATAAAAACCATTTATTCAAGTAGGATTTTACAATCACTTTTGCATCGTCATTATGTACAGTTTGATGTAGTTATCATTAAAAACATACCGTTATCCGCTGCAAGCTTCGTCATTGATTTAGGTACCTACATCTTCTACTTTGTATCACACTTTTTTTTTAATCACACGCACTATATCGAATTTTAACTAAGTCCTTAAGCGCACACATATTTATTACTCCAATTCACTATCTAAAGTCCCGCGCCTTCACATTTCCAAACGCTTCAATTTTTCATTATTATTTAAAAAGCACCATTAACACTCTCAACACATGTGAGCGAGCTAAGACACCCATCAACTACGCGTTGAGAGTGTTGGTGGTGCTTTTAAAATAATAATAAAGAAATTGAAGCGTTTTGAAGTGTGAAGGCGCGGGACTTTAGATAGTAGAAGATCTCTAACATCGGCTTAGCTTCTAACTCAAGTTAAATTCATACAAATAAATCTGAGTTAAGCGTTTAACCCGCAGTTAGCAGCTTGGTACAGTCAGCAGCAGAAGTAGATAAGCTGTCCAGGTGTTCAAAATGACCTACACACGAGCTTATTCTTAAGACGTTAAGGGCGTGTGTAGGTCATTTTGAACACCTGGACAGCTTATCTACTTCTGCTGCTGCCGGTACAAGTGAGGCTAAAGGAAATATGAATAACAATTACTACCACCACATCCGCCTAGCACTATTTTTGAATTTGCTAAACATATTACCATATCTATGAACGGTAATACACATGGTCTAAGAAAACAAGGTATGCCAATCCGGGTGACGTGTCACCGTAACGTCAAAGTCGAGTTGCCAGTTTATTGCAATAAAACAACAATGAAGGAAATATTTTCGGGTCGGGGATTATTTTAAGGTTCCCCTTGTTTACGCATTTTTTTTTTGGCAGATTTCGATTTTGCATAATCAGTATAGGCATAATAGTGTTTACGCCGAAACTAATCTCGCATAACGATTTTTCGTCGAATTCTATTATGCATAATCTATTTACGCCGAATAGTATTCACGCATAATTTTCGAATTCCGAATATTATTTAGGCAGAAAATTACTTTCGCCGAAATTTGTTACGCCGAAAACTACTTTCGCATACCTTTATTTTCGCCGATTTAATTAAATGAGTATCTTGTATAACATCGATGATTATCTAAATAGGGAGAGGGGGGATTTTTACTAAATTATAATTTCGTTAACTTATATAAAAAATAACCTAACCTAACCTATGCGAGTCGACTTTGCTCCAAACTTTGGTGTTACCGCACACCGTGAACTGCCAAACTCTATCTAATAAAGATAAGTATGTTGAACAAATTATATCATACAAAATTTTATACTTAGCTAAAATCGTTTATGACATACATTTTCGGAATTCCAGTTTTCGGACTAGCAATTTTATATGAACTTTGGCGCTCCCTATATTAATTGTTGTTTCGGACATAAATTCGGACAATATTTCGGCCTATCAAAATTCTGCTAAATTATTAGTATGCCAAACAATATTATGCATAATAAAATTCGGCCAAGTCAGCATTATGCCAACACAATATTCGGGTAAACACACATTCGGCCAATTAAGAATTATGCTTAATAAAAATTCGGCAAAGTCAAGATTCGGCGTAAATAAATTATGCGAAGCCTGTTATGCGTAAACAGTTTCGGACAAAAAGAATTATGCCAAATAGATGGCACTCTTATTTTAATACACCACTAGCAACACAGCAGTGCGAATGACGTTAGGGTGACACCCACACTACTACAGAATACCGGACTGTCATTCCTGGCGAAGTATATTATTGTATCATGGGTAATACATATTAGATAAGACCCTGCAAACTACAAGTCATTTTGTACGTACTACTTAGGTAATACATAGATACCTGCCGTGCTAACTAAAGTGTGCTACTACGCCATTTTCTAGCATATTCTTAACTAACTTTCGGCTGTGACTTTGTCTATGTTTTTTTTTTCACACTCCGAAATTAAAACTTCCGGGCCAGTACCAAGTTGCCTTCATATCAATTTCACCTAAATCGGTTCGGCTTTGTTAGGCGGCTACTTACGCATTTCTAATATTAGTAAGGATTCACACAGGAAAAAAAATAGAGCATTTTAATGAAATCACAGAATTGTTCAGCCAATCAATTCGTTATCAGCATTTTACGATCGTAACTCGTAAATGATAAGCTCATTCATTTATAACTTTATTGCCTCCGTTTCTAATAAATAAATAACCTGTGAACTCTCAGATAGGCAAACGGCTTGTTTATTTTTAATTATTTTTAAAGGGGTCAGCGTACGATGTTTTGTCCGTTTGTGGTCGGTTCGTATCTCGATGACGTTTTTTTTTCAAGATAAAACTTTCAATATAATGTGGTATGTGTCATCCATATCCATATTAATATTATAAATGCGAAAGTAACTCTGTCTGTCTGTCCGTCTGTCTGTCTGTTATATACCTCTTCACGCTTCAACCGCTGGACCGATTTGGATGAAATTTTGTATGGAGATAATTGGAGTCCCGGGAAAGGACATAGGCTACTTTTAATCCCGGAAAAACGCATAGTTCCCGCGGGAGCGCGATAACCGAATTCCACGCGGGCGAAGTCGCGGGCAGAAGCTAGTTAAAAATAAAAGTACGGGTTATCAATACCTAAATATATAAAACTTCCGTTACAGGATTTACCGAAATCCCCATAGGCCTTCCAATTTTAACCAGTGTGGTTGCACCAAAGTTATCATGCGGGTGCGGTACTTCACATACATAGATTGCTTCGCAGATGCAAAATCGCAAATTCCTCACTAAATAGGGATGACGACAGGGTGAAGAAATCGAAATTCTAATTAGTCCGTCACTCAGGTAATAAAAAAATATTAGACACGTATTTTTTGTTTTATCAAATTAACAAAGAATGACTAAGTTAAAACGCATTAAAGTTGGAGAGTGGGGGCTAACTACGTCACCGTTAGGTATAAATCGTACCTAACCGTGATGTCACGCGACATTTCAACTCAATATATCTCCGTATAAGTTTGATTACGTGAAAAAAGGAAAAATACGTGTCCAATACTTTTCAATAATCTTCCTGATGTCGTCATCCCTAAATTTTAATGCCTCTATTGTGAAAATATTTATTAACATTATTTCAAATTTGACATTGTTATTTTATTAGGTTTATTTTGTGACATTACTATAATAAGTACTATTTTTCTACTGGACTGGTTCTTAATTTAATCCATTTACGTCACCCATGGCCGTAAAGTGGGATTTTCAGCCCGCTACGCGGAGAGAAAATCTCACTTCTTGGCCAAGGCAAGACGTAAAACTTTTGACAAACCACGGGCGGTAATTCGTAAAGCCCCAGATCGCATATTTATGGCTCTCACCTTCGGTTCGGGCCACAGAAACCTGCGATCTGGGACATTTACGAATTCACCACCCTAGGTCTGTAATGTACTATTGTACGTGTAGTTTATAACAATTTGAATTATTAGCATAGGTAGGTATAAACATTGATATTCTGTTCTAGAAATCTATTTTCACATGCCAGTAGGTACCGGCGGAACATATTATGGCACATGCTACATGCATCTTGTAAGACCTTTATATATTACCATATGTTCTTGTGAAATAAACTTTAATTTCATTTCATTCATTTCACTACTTGGCGCCACTATCTGCAAGGTGGTGGCTGTCAATGTCAACGTTTTGTCATTTTATACAATAGTGCCAATGTCACTGTGACATTTGACGTTTCGGAGACCTCAGTGAGTATTGCCAATTTAGCGTGTAATATGGCACATAATGCCATATAATAATGTTAAAATGCCGTGGTGGCCTAGTGGTTCGACCTACCGACTCTTATGCAGAGGGTCGGGGGTTCGATTCCGGCTCGCACCTCTAAGTTTACTTATGTGCGAAATTCAATTTGGGTTAACCACTGAGCTTTTCGGTGAAGGAAAACTCGTGAGGAAACCTGCACGCATCTGCGAAGTAATTCAAAGATGTGTGTGAAGTCCCCAATCCGCACTGGGCTCGCGTGGGGACTATAGCCCAAACCCTCTCGTGATTAGAGGAGGCCTGTGCCCAGCAGTGGGACGCAAATAGGCTGTAGTAGTAGTATGGCACATAATATGCTAAATTGGCAACATTGCACCTCGTAGGACTGCTAGCGCCTCTAGCGCCGGATTCGCTCGCCGTGACCCTTGATCTATTATAAGTAGGGATTCACAATTAGCCGGAGAAAAATGGCCCCGTTTGGCCTTCGTTATAAAGAGGCGTTATTAGCATATTGAAACGTCTTTTCTAATGTCAGTTTGCTCCATATATTTTGACATATTCTGTTAGGCATTGTTAGTCCATATGTTATTACTTATTATAGGTCAATGGCCGGGACCCTTATTCGGCCGTAGTCTCATATCTATTTCACTCTCAGACCTAACTCTGCTCTTCTCACTCTACAAAAGCAAGAACAATTCCTTCTGGCCCGGTTTTAAATATCTATCGTAGACAAAACATCTGAAATTGAAATGTCCATGTTTTGCAATCTGCATCTCTCCAAGGTCTTTCATCTCAGCCATTTTATAATACGAAATGAGCAAAAAAATGTCTATTGACTGAGCAGTTACAATTTTTTATTTTTTCGCTCGTGTACCTTCAGCAATTGTGAAACTTTAATTTGTAATTTTTAGCTTGTTGTTTTTACTTCGGAGGTTATATAGGAGAGTGGCTGTCGATATTATTTGTTTCTCTAAAATATGAAACCTATTTTTATTTATTACTAGAGAAACTTCAACACAAAAGCTTCGGATAATATTCGCGAATCATGTCAAGTCAACACTCAAATCGCTTAGATACTTTCCAACGGAAAACCGACTCAAAGATCTCAACTCAAAGTACAAAGTCGTCTTGAAACTTATTGGGTTTTCGAGTTTTTCGCGATACGCACAAAAACACCGTGCCTAAATGTGTTTTATTGCAACAATATAGAAACTAGGCACAATGAGCGGCGAGTCACGAGTGTGACTCAGCTCAGACAGATCCGCGGTACAGCTTACAACGGCATGGTGCGTTGTACGAAAACCGCTAACTTTCAACCTACGCGGAACACATAATCAGCATCATCATTTCAGCCGAAAGACGTCCACTGCTGTACATAGGCCTCCCCCAAGGCGCGCCACTCAGACCGGTCCAGTCGAAATACAAACGGTCTAAAAAAACACAGGTCAGGAAATACGTCTATAGAAGACATGATTGAAGAAGTGGAAATCCAATTTCGCACTAACTAAAACCTTTAGAACTTCATTGGCAGACCCCATGATTGAATAATTTATGCGGCATCCTGTGAGAGTCGCCAAAATCGCATGTAATTTTTTATTATAGTAAGACACATAGCGGATGTCTTTAAGTAATGTAAATATTCATTTTTAACCGACTTCAAAAAAAGGAGGAGGTTCTCAATTCGTCGGAATCTATTTTTTTTTTTATATATTTTTTTTCATGTATGTTCACCAAAAATAAATAGTAAACGTGAACCGATTTCGATGATTCTTTTTTTGTTCGAAAGGTGGTACTTCCAAGTTGGTCCCATATTAATTTGGTTCAGTTTTGATGATGGGATCCATGAGAAAATGAGGGAACTCCTCCAAATTTGCTAGCACGTAGATGATTTTGGTGTCAATTTCGAGGACTTCAGAGCTACTTATGTACTTCTATAGTAATGTTTGGAAACTGTAGCCGAAAAAAATTTTTTAAATAAAAAAATAAAAACCGCCTTCAAACTCGACAGAATGCGAAGTCGGTGTCAAGTGAACCGACCCAAAGAAATGATAATCATATAGTGAACTTGACATTGACATCGCAGTCTGTCGGAGTTTGAAGGCGGTTTTTATTTTTTTATTTTATTGTACAATAAAATATTCGTATCTTCTGTGGAATAACATGTTAAAAGAACTAATGGAGACAGAATAACAGCTGTTAAATGTGATTAGCGTTTTCCAGCTTAAAATTAACATACTGCCATTGAATAAGCTATGGCGACAAATCTTAGCAGAAAGGACAAAAACCGTGGGCGAACGGTTTGTGCAACCATGATCTCGTGTGCCCATTGTGCCCATATATTATGTATCTGTCTCAAACAGAATGGCCGCCTGGTTGACTATTGTACAGTCTAGGCATAGGCACGACCGTTTCAAATTTACATTCACTTATATGCTGATTTTGACAGTGGTCAGACCACCTGAATGCAGACGGAGAGTTTCGCTTTTGCTTATAAACATCGGGGCAATTTGTTTTTAAATCCATCGGCCCCGATAACAGAGTAGTGATGCTGATTATTTTTCAAGTCCTACCAAGGATGTTCCTACAAAGGGTATGAAGCTGTGTAATCTTCCTCCTATCTTTTCGTTACGCTACGAGATCTTCAAAAGCTAGTGAATAGATCTCTCAGGCTGTTTTCACACCGCGGATTTGAAACAGCGGTACCGCTGAACATTTGCCATCGTTTGTCCGTTATACACATCTTTGACGCCGTTCACATCTCCGCCGCGGAACTGAAATAGCGGTTTGAACGCGGAGATGTGAACGGCGTCAGGGATGTGTATAATGGACAAACGATCGCAAATGTTCAGCGGTACCGCTATTTCCAATCCGCGGCGGAGGTGTGAAAGCAGCCTCAAAGGCCGGCAACGCATTGGCAACTGATCTGGTGTAGTAGAACACAACTTAGAAGGCGCGCGGTGAAGCACTTAAGCCGTTGACGCAGAGTCTGTTATTGCTTAATCCACGCGCCTTCTAAGTTGTGTCGTGCTATACACTTGTCCATGGGCGATGACACGCGATGATAACCTACCATTAAGTAGCTCGTTTTTCCCCCTTATTTTTTTTAAACTTGCCGTTTGCCCGCAACTTCGTCCCGCGTAGACTTTGAATTTGCGTACCCGATGATACTATACATATGGACAGTTGTAGAAGTTTTTTTTTTTTTTTAAAGTTTGACCCGTGGCAATCCCGTTCCCGTGGAAATATCGGGATAAAAGTATCCTGTGTTATTGCCCGGGTGTCAAACTATCTCCATATCAAATTTCATGCAAATCGGTCCACACGTTGCGATGTGAAGGAAGGACAAACAAACACACTTTCACATTTAGAATATTAGTATGGATGTGCCCCTTCGGCTTTGTTGTCAGCTTCGCATATCTTGTCTCGCGAGTTTGACTGTTCTGGAACCTTCGAAACCTTATTTTTTATTCCATGTTAGAAACAGCAACTTAAATCAGGTCATTTGTATTCTTCTCACCGTATAATTGTATTATTTACCATGCCTCGGCACCATATAAAGGTAGAAAGACGGCGTGGGTCGTTGCGCCATGCCTTATTAAGGCTTATCCACACCTATGGTACCGGTTTACACAACTTAGAAGGCGCGTGGATTAAGCAAAAATAGACTCTGCGTGAACGGCTTAAGTGCTTCACCGCACGCCTTCTAACTTGTGTCGTGCTGTACCGACGTTCGTCTATAAATGTGATAGAGTGAGTCCTTTACTCCCACTTGCTGACATTGGGCATATGTGTAAGGTGCGCACGTTTTATGTGTGCCAAATGTGCCGTAATAAAAACGAAGGATGCGTATAGATGCCACGCAACTAGGGTTGCCATCTCCTAAAGTGAAAAAGCCGGACTCTGTCCAGAAAAAAATCCGGACATTTTACCTTAAAGGCCTGACATCACCACAACGTCCACAACTAAAAGCCAAAGACAAAGCTATAAAGCCGGACGTACGTTTTTTTAAATGTTTAACCCTATTTTTCCCCGTTCCCGTGGGAATTTCGGAAAAATCCTCTCCTAGAGTTCCCCTACACTTTTCAAGGAACCTACATGGCTCAGGTTCCTTCGATCAGTACTGACATGACTGACAGTAGTGATGAGTGATGATGATGATGATTGCTTCGCTTGAGGCGCTAACAAAAGCCGGTCAGGCCGGACATGTGAATATTTGGCCGGACACAACTCGAAAAAGCCAAACATTTCGTGCTAAATACAAACAGATGGCAACCCTACACGCAACGCAACCCTCCTTTGCGGTGTCAATTACGTATGTTTGGAGTATATTGTCTGTTTGTCCAGATTTTGCGTGTTGTATAACGTCGTTTAGGCATGGGTGGACGAGCAGCTATTACTATCTATATATACGTACCATATTTCGGTCAAAAAAGTACAAATATGTAGGTAGATTTCGTGTGAACAAAATACATCATGATCTCATCATCATCTTAGGTCTCAGAGTAGGCAACGCATTCGAGATCTTATGGTTTCTTAATGGGGGATCATAGGATTTCGGTGTCCATGGGCCGCAGTGACCACTTGCCATCAGGTGGGCTGTGCGCTCGTTTGCCTATACCATTGGTATAAAAATAAAGTAAAAAATGATGATAATTGATCGCTGATGGTTCACACTGACGTCAAGTTTGCGCCTAGTGGTCATTGTATGTCTAGTCGATACTCGTCGACGTTTAGATAATTGCCTGATTGTCAGTTTGTTTCATTTTCATGTTTGAACATGGTATATGCTGAATAATGAACCAGGTCTGAACTGAAGTCGTTTATGTGAGAAATTATAGCATTAAACAAAATCAATAAATGTGTGGTGTCTAACAAAATAGTGTTATGTTTTCTTTTGCAATGAAATTAGCTCATATAATAAATCAATAAATGATCTAAAGTATTTTATTGTAATCGTAATAACTGTATCAATTCTCCATTATCAGGGGCAATCAGAATGGTATCAATTGCATTGACATTTACAATACATATTCTTTAAAGACGGGAATACCCTATCGGGGAACTTAATTTAACGCAAAGATTAGATTTATTAATTAACTTAAAAAAAAATCGTTTTAGATTTAAGATTACTTAATCAATGTAATTTAAAGTTTTCATTGAAATAAACAGATAAAATAACAAAAAAAAAAAAAAATTGGAAAAATATTTAACGAATATGAAGCAAACTAAAACAGGCATTTCAAAAATTACAATTTCAAAGTAGATTTTGGTTGAGTCAAAATTTAATTATTATCTACGAGTAAAGTAGGTATTTGACGAGCTCTGACTGTATAAAATTGGATTCATCAGTTGATGGGTGAAGAAATTTTAGCCTGTTTTGTTTTATTAGGCAGTTTTATTTTTAAACCCTACTGCTGCGCACGCTACGCACGGCTCCGTACGCACACGCTATTCGTGGATCCATTGTATTTTCCGCTCGTAGCGTGCTCGTGCACTGCTGTGTAAATATAGGTATCTTAATTTCGATACGAAGCGTTTTTGCACCGACGTGCGTATTTCGACTATGCGTTGTGGGGGTCTCATACGTCTCACCATGCTGACTTGTTCCCAGGTGGGCTCGGGGCGCTGCAGCTCGCCGGGCACGGGGCCCTTGTCGCCCGCGGAGGGCCCCCGGTGGCCCCACTCGCACCACCCGCACCCGCTGCACCACGCCTTGCTATCATCCAGCGTGAAACGGGGCAAGGAGCTGTAAGTATCCATGGTACAGCTGTAAGGCATGGACCCCCCCCCCCCCCCCTCATACGTTGTCTTTCGAACGGTAGAGTAAGATTCTCGCCACATCTATCGTCGCGGAATCGGCGAAAGCCGATACAAAAAAGCTTTATGTCCACGCAATAAGACCTAAACACTCACGATTCGGCTTGGCCAACGGCTGCCGAAGCGTCGACGTCCATTTCGCTCTTATTGCGTGAACATAAAGCTTTTTTGTATCAGCTTTCGCCGGTTTCGCGTCGAAAGATGTGGAGAGACCCATGTATAAATCGACGAGATCTAGGATCGCTGTAGACATATTTTAACAGTTTTGTATGATAACGGTGTGTTACTGCTCTTCTAAGGATCAATTTCATTTGAACTCTGTTGTGAGACTAAAGCAGAAAATGTACGTTGTAGAAAGGCAAATGGTTTTTATTTCAATGCTAAAAACTCGTAAATACTCACAGTATGAGATCCAAGGAGGCTGGCTCTGAAAGAGTTCAATGTCTAACATAAACCTTGCTTGATATTTTCAAGTATTATATTCCCTGAAAAGCTTCGAGGTAAATAACCAGCTGATCTGTGATCTTTTTTCAGAATTAAGCAATATGAGATCTTTGTGATACCAGAAGATTTTGTCTCGTAACTTTGCGTCGAGAAAAGGAATATTGTGACGACTAATTTAGTCAGACGATGTATGTGACAACATCCGCAACTAAAAAGTTCCTTAATTGTTTTCAACATTAAGATTACAGAATTTCCATAGCTTTAACGGAATAATCGTTACCACTCTAAACCAAGTAGTGTTGTGTCAATAGATTACTACTGTTTACAGCAAAACAAGGAAAACTTCCGACGGACACAAATAATTAAATAAATAAATATCTTGGGACATTTCACACATATTGACCTAGCCCCAAACTAAGCAAAGCTTGTGCTATGGATGCTAGACAACGACATAAATAGTTATATAGAGAAATACATACATAATATATAAATACTAACGTCCATGACTCGAGTACAAACATTCGTGTTCATCACACAAAGTTTGCCCCGAGCGGGACTCGAACAGAAGGCAGGGTCACTACCAACTGGACCAATCCGGCCGTCAAATAAGATTTAACAGAAGTCTTGGACAATTCCACCGTCTTTCCCCACTAACCTGCCGCCAAATAGCAGTACTCGCACTGTTGTGTTCCGGTAGGGGGTTAAGGCAGCCGGTGAAATTTCTGGCACAGAGGCATTCCATCTTAGGCCTCAGGGTAGGCAACGCATTCGAGATGTTATGGTTTCTTAATAAGGGATCATAGGATTTCGGTATCCATGGGCCGCAGTGACCACGTGCGCTCGTTTGCCTAATAGACCATTGGTATAAAAAAAATGGTAAAAAAAACAATAACATATATTAATGTTTTACTGACCTTACATACTTGACTTTGCTCATGATGAAAATTTGAAATTTTTAATACAATAAAAAATTTAACAATTATAGAAAGGAGATAGTAATACATTTATAAAGCAGCATTACGGGAGAAGGTAAATCAAATCACGTGGCAAAACAATGCAACGCGAATTGGTGATTGGTTTTTAATTTCTATTTACCGTCAAAAACATTTGAGAGATTTCGTTTTTGGGTATGTCTATTTTTTTTTCAAGTAAATAGAATTAAGAATGTTTTCAACTATAAGTGAAAAATAAGAGTCATAGCCCTCGTGTCACGTATTATCGGTGATCAGTGCCAATTTTAAATTTACGTTTAACGTAAATATACGTCTTTTTTACGCCGCAAGACACTAGCGTCCTTGGCTTTGAAATGTGTTTATAAAATGTTTTATTAATAGAGAAAGCGCTTTTAGATATTTCTTGACGTTTAGTACGGTCGACGTCAAACATATGTTTACATTTTGGCACCCTGTTCGTTTGACCAAAAGTGAAAACTTATCTTTGACGTCGACTTTAGGTACTACTACATTTAATTGTACTACATACAGAATGACCACGGATTCACCGGCCTGAATCTAGCCGGCGCGCAACTCGAGCCCAACTTGGCCTTACCGTCATTTGTTTCAACCGGATATGGAGAGTGAATCATTGGCCCGCGTACTGGTACACACACATTTTTCAAGTGTACAGACGTCCTCGCACGCAAACATTGACACTTCATTCGAATTGTGTTCGAAATCGAGCTTTTGTAGGCCGTGTCCGCCCTATGGTTACTACAGTAACCGGTAGTGAGGGAAAACCATGTCATAAATATTTGACGATAGAGTTATGTCACATGTTATTCGCCAGCAAACACATAAAATCATGAATTAATTAAATTGGATTTTATCGAATCGCATGCATCGGTTACGTTACTTATTAATTAGTAAGTAATTAATTATACCTACCATTAATTATTTTTATTTATTCTGCAATTTGGCCATGCTCGTTTTTAATTTACACGCGCTTAACTGTGGCGAAACAAGAAACTACACATAATAAACAACTTTATATTTTTGCTGGTCTATCAGACTTACCACCTCGCGTTGCACGTGTTTGTCACAAATGCATCATTTGTCACAAAAAGGGACTTGAAAAATATCATGCGCTTTGGTTGACCACGTTTCCACTCTAGTATTTATTTAACATATTTTTTACTGGGCATGTAGGATTTTGTTTATTCATATAACTAATGGTCGGCCGTCACGCAGGTAGTTTGTGTGTGTAGAATAAGATTTTCATACCATAAATGCACACTTCTCAAGTAATGGGATTATTATTTCTTCAAGGTGTTTATGTTTATTGTTAGCGGCTTTTAGTGCTCATTTTAATTTAAAAAGACGAGTTAGTGGCAAACTACGTGACTGATTGGAAAAAAGGGCAGTAAGCACTCCTGAATCCATCTCATGTTTTATGATTTTTATGTCATAAGTCATAAAATAATGCTCGGACATAAACAGAATGTACATTTCATCATTAATAAAAATGCGATTAATAGAAATATGCATGTAGTTATTTTCACGGCCTTTAATACTCAAGTTAACACACAGGTGACTCATGCATTTTCAGCACTTGTCGAAGGCTGTGTCAATAATATAATATTTATAACGCTGCTATTCTATATTCACATGTCTATCCATGGTAGGAATAAGGATATGTAAGTATTTTATTATTAGGACTAGGATAAAAATCATTTTAAAATACATTTACCAGTCCACCACCACCACAACAGCCTATTTGCGTCCCACTATTAAAATTATAGTGACTATTACCCACGATACCCAGTAATAGTGACTATTACTTATGCACAGGGCGTTCTTTCATCACGACAGTCTTTGGACTATTAGCCCCCACGCGGGCCCAGTGCGGATTGGTGACTGTATTTAAAATACATAGGTATACTAAAATAAAATAAAATAATCCAATGGACAGGGCAAATCCGAACCCAATACATATAGATCGTTAATAATTAGACATGATTGTACAGTCAACAGCTAAGTAGTCTCAGATAAGAGCTTAAACCTACCTTCACGCATTCCTTACCCCTTTATAATAAGAGCATAGGCTTTGTTTTGAGGACTTCATAGGCACTTCTACTGCTGATTGTATCAAATTCGGCAGGCGACAGGCTGATATCAAATCTTGTCAATGGCTGACCGTCGACCGCGCCTTGTTTTGCACTCTTATCGGAAACGCATTTTTCCATTATATTTATAGATCGAATAACATCTTTATCGGCGGTAAATAACCTTATTTTCATGAAATATCGGGGACACTGCAATCAGGTACTTACAAAACTGTGTATTTTGTATCTGTATGTCCTCTTTTAGAAGTGAAACTCTTGTCTGTCTTCACCTGTCGTTTATCTTATGACAGCTGTCTTATAAATCAATCAAATGATGAAATTTTCGTTTCCCCTTTCTATGGCAGTTTATATCTTCTTTAACTTTCCTTTTAAGTAGTCCTTTATGTCCTTCTTTCTTAATATGTTGTTATTGTAGGACTTTGAGTACCTATTAAACGCCGTAAATTAGATATATTTCTAATGTTTTTCACTCCTTTATTTATACGTGGAGAAGATTAGTATTTAGTTCGCGAGATGTCATTATAAAATTCTGTGATTCCCTATATCACCTTCAAACTACTGAACTGCTTAGATCATTCATCATATCATATCAAACCAGCTAGATAAGCATCTTTTTCATCGTCACGAAACATTTCATTCTTATTATAAAATTCTCTTAACACCTTCACCGCCTCAAGTCTTCTTAGCGGCAGGGCTTGTAACCGGTTTTTGCCCCCATACAACAAAACCGGTTTTTTTATCGTTCTTTTGTTTACTATTTCATGTTTAATAAAGCGATAAAATAATACGAAGTAATAACCTAAATACACTATGGAGTTTCGCATAAAAAGTATAAAATAATTCTAAATGTTTGGCTATTTCGGGGTTTTTTTAATTAACCGGTTACAAGCCCTGCTTATCGGGTTTATTTTGCAAGAAAAACGGAGACGTTGGCAGTGCGTGTTAATGTTCACATTCATTGGAACATTCTGGAACGTTCTAAACAGCCGTGTTTGTCGACAGCGATGGTCGCAGGTGGTCGGTGGCTTCGCTGCCGTCTTCGGGCTACGGGACGACGCCAGGCAGCTCCAGTTTATCTGTAAGTATCTTCATAAATTCCGCTAGAGGCGTTGGTGTCGGCCAAGGCAGGCAGCCATTGGCCAGTTTGTGCGGTTCGACATTGACAGCTATACTTCCCTCCAATCACGCACCGCCTCGAATGCAGTCTCCAATGCCAGTGGCGCCCGCTGGTGGGCTAAAAGCACGGTAACTCTCATTTGAGAACCAACGGTTTAAGAAAAGAAGGTACAAGTATGAGAAAGTTCCGGCTCTACCAGCCGGTCCCTTCCCCGATAGTTTTAACTTGGATCTTTTCAAGTCGAGAGTGAACAGGTACTATCTAAGTAAGCATGTTTCACCTTTGACTACATCGTCACTTACCATAAGGTGAGATCGTGGTCAAATGCTTGCTTATAAGAAAAAAGAAATGTTAATGGTTTTTAGGCGAGTGAGACATGTAGCCACTGTACGAGTATAAGGTTAGTTTAGTTGCATTATGGATAGCTTCACTACTAACCAGACCAGGTACGCTTGTACTGGTATGTTGAGAAAGAAAGTTCAATATATAGTTTTTTGTTTAATATTGAGACCAGCTAAGGAATAAAGGAAATGAAAGGCTTGTAAATAGCGCAAAACAATATAACTATCGATTTATTTAAGTTATTTTTTTTTTAAATAAGACAAGTTTTGGCACTCAGATCATTATTTGGCATCCAGATTGGAATACGTATTTCGATTACACTTGTACAAAGTAAACTAAAAGTAGGTACAAAGTAAATACCATCGAAATAATTCACCTGTAATATAGGGCCTGCTTCCAGAACCAAGGGCAGCAAGCAGCATAAAGAATGTATGAGATTGCTCCCGGCTCTGTTTTACGATGCCGAGTGACTGTTTACTGCGCCCACTAAAACACCGTGAGGTGGAAAATTAAACTGCACATATACCAGGGATCTGACGGATTTTAGCAGGTAATTTCCGAGGTCGTAACGAATAAAAAAAACATCAATGAAAAAAAAGTCGAAATCGTAGTCGAGTCGATATATGCGGGTCAAAAACGAAAATAAAGAACTCTCGACAGGAAAACAAAATCGAAATCCTTTTCTCATGTTTGTAAGAAAATAAATAGCAAATGTTTTGAAATTGTGATTGGGAAACTGATAAGTTACAAATAGTATCATGCAGTTTTTCCTATTTGGCGATTATGTAAAAAAAAAAACTACCTTTTGTCTTTATCATAGAACCGTGTCTAATAAGTGGTAACCAATATTTATGGGATAATTGATATAATTCTAAACAATAGATAAGAAATGAATAGATATTTACGTTCCCTTGAGATTCGGCGCTTTGCGCTTCAAGGCCTTTCTTAGTTTCTTGTTATTCTAAGCCGCGTGGGATTGACTTCGAGGAAGTAACGCCACTTCAGGCAGTAACTTAAACTGATCTGAGATCCTTTGTATGTATTAATAACGGGATCAAAGCCAATTTATTAATAATTAACTAGTTTATGCTCAAGATGTGTAATCTGAATATTACTTGCTAATGAAATAAAACTTTCTTCAGCAGTTTTGTCTCCAGTTCCCAACATAATATAGCAAATTTTTGGGATAACAAGTAGCTTTTTACTGGGACCTATCGAACTCATAAATATTTAGCCATTTTAATTTAGCTAATGTAGCAAACTGACAGGTAAATAAACAAACTAACATTCAACAGAGACCCGGATGCACACCATGATAGTTTACCTATTCTCAAACCAATTCAGCTTGCATTGAAACCGCTCTCACAAGAACATTCTTTGATGCAAGTTGATGCACCAGCATTATCTAATCCAGAGCTGACTAAGCCGGATGCATACTGGGTCAGTGCGTCTCCGTTACTAATAAGGTGCTGAGTCAAGTCTCCAATCGTTCTCAGAACTTACGGTAACATGTGCTATTGTTTGATCTTCTTTGTGATTGAAAAGTGGCGCCCGAATCGTTTTAAATTTTCTAATTATATCCCTCGTGTTTCTTGATTGTCTGTTATCGCGCGAGGTTCTTGTGAAATGTATGCATCGAAATTTCCGAGTAATCCTCCATTTGGAGTATTTATCTGAACCGTCACCCGTTCAAGGCTTTTGTTCTGGGTTTTCATTGAATTGAGGTTCTGATTACTTTCGTTGTTAATAATATATTGGCTCATTTTATACGGAAAGTTTCGTTCGACATTTAGATACAGTCAATTCAAATAATCAACACTTTGTTGTTAATGTAATAAAAGGAACCGACTCAATATGCTAAAAAAATCATTGAGTCGAACTTGTTAAAAAAAAAACTAATATTTTTCTAACTTGCCATATTCGAAAGCTTTGAGCAAACCTTAAAGAGCTTATAAGCTGTCACTAGCGAACTGTAAGCCCCTAGCATTAGGGGAGTGGTGTGTTTTAGGTCATAGGTACGGGGTGCGGCAGTTGCGTGCGCCCCTATTTACTATATTCCTTTGTTCTGGCGCATGGGATACCTACTAGTTGCCTAGTTGTTTGTCTCTAGAGAAAAAACGGGAATTCTACCTGAAAACGTACAGAAGCCGTAATTCTACAATGAATTATGAACATACTTATTAAAATCAAAATGCATTCAATTCCTCAGTAGTCTGATTGATCGTAAATTCAACTCAGTTCAACGACCAATACGGCTGATCGATTTGATAATCTGTTACTAATAAAGTATCATTACTACTACGGTAGGCTAGTTTATGGAGTCGCATATCCAGTAGGAAACATTATGAGATTCTCGGTTTCGCACAGTTATCCACTAGGAAACATGAGAAGTTTTTTTTAACACTGAAAGATTCTTTTGTTCGAATATAATTTTAATTATTTTTATTCAAAGGATGTAGCGAAGTAGGTTTTTTTATTATTATTATAAGCAAGCATTTGACCACGATCCCACCTGATGGTAAGTGACGATGCGGTCGAGGGTGATACATGCTTATACTTAGATAGGCGAAGGTCCCTTTTAAATATTCGTGGCAATTCTGTCGTCCATCGGATTGTCACGAAACGTTGTGTGGAGACATGTTTTAACGCCGGTCAACATATAGGATAACTTAAAGTTAAGCAAAATGTATTGTTGTGATGTACAAACCAAGATACGTTGTCAGCTTATACTTATCTATCTATCTTCTATCTTCTTCTATATATATAAAACAAGAAATTGACTGACTGACTGACTGATCGATCAACGCACAGACGAAACCGCTAGGCCTAGAAACATGAAACTTGGCATAAAGGTTCCTTTTATGACGTAAGTGAGCACTAAGAATGAATTTTTGGAAATTCACCCTTTAAGGTGGTAAAAAGGGGGTGAAAGTTTGTATGAACTTCTAGCTTAGAGACATTAAACTTTGTAGGGAGGTTCCTTTTATAACGTTAGTAACTATTAGCAGTGGATTTTTGGAAAAAATCCCCCTTTAAGGGGGTAAAAAGGGGGTTGAAAGTTTGTATGAAACTTCTAAACCGCTAGGCTTAAAAATATCAAACTTGGCGATACCAATGACCAATGCTAGAAGCTGGAATTTTATTTATGTTATAGGCCATCAAAAAGGCTATTATGTGTTAACAAATTGGAGGTGTCCCTCTCTCAGAACTTATGAAAAAAAAAAATTAAAAATGTTAACCCTTAAAATAAAGAAACTGTCTATGGAATGTTATGCGTTTTATAGTGACATATTGTCCGTCTCGGCTAAGTGTATTAATATGTTTAAAGCACGAATTAATTAAATCTACAGAAGCGGAAATATTCATGAAAAATGATTTTTCTTAATGATTTTTTTTCTTGGAAAGTAAGAAGAGGAGAATGCTGTAATTTTGTATAAGTGTTACTAACAGCGGGGCCCATCATCACAAAAAAAAATAGCCGGAAAAGATATTAGGGCACAAGATGTTCCCTTATCCTGCCATGGCCTTTGCTATAATGTGAGACTGAGAGTTACTGAGATAAAGCTTTTCAGTTTTTTTTTTTTTGAACTTCACAATATTTTAGAAGTCATCAAACAACTCTAGCAGGATATTTTTCCAACAACCTCCGACGGAGTGTGCTGGTGTTGCTCGTGGGGAGTCAAGGGAACGAAAGTTCTTGGTAAAATTTGCCGTCCATACTTAAGATTAGTTGCTCTTATTAAATAAGGAAGTGTGTGTTTTTTAAAGATAAGTATAAAATATTTCAGATCCTTCAGATAAAAAAAAAACGCATTTGCGTCCCACTGACGCATTTTTCCTTCACGTGACTTTTTGTTGTAATAATTAGTTTTTGATTTTTATTTTTCACTTCTATTAATAAATAAGTTGCCGCCTAGTAAGGGGCGGCAAAACCCATTGGCCCAGGGCGCCAAATTTTTAAATACGCCTCTGGTTGAAAATATGTATGAAACTTCTAAACGGCTAGGCCTAGAAACATAAATATTGGCAGAAAGCTTTCTCTTGCGACGTAAATGGGTAAAAAGGGGGCTGAATGTTCGTATGAAACTTTTATTTCAATAAGAGTTAAATATGAGGACGTGCATAATCGAGTCCTAGGGAAGGAAACAGGCTACTTATTAATTTCGGTGTACACCGGGTTAGTGTTTATCCCGGAAGTACGCTTAGATCCCGCGGGAACGCTATAACCGAATTCCACGCGGACGAAGTCGCGGGCAAAAGCTAGTACATATATAAAACAAGAAATTGACTGACTGACTGGCTGATCGATCAACGCAGAGCCGAAACTACTGGTCGTAGAGAGCTGAAGGCATGCAGGTTCCTTTGGGAACGTAGGGGAGCACTAAGAGAGGATTTTGCGAAATTCCCGCGGGAACGGGGAAAAAACGGGATTTTACATTTTAGTGCCAGTATTAACAATCAATTCCGGAAAACCTATTCGAAAACCCGATTTCCCGCCAAAATATGCACAAGCGGTATTCAGAAATAACATGGCACTCTGGATGCGCTATTCTTTGGCATCGTTCACCTTCTAACCTGCGTGACAACTTTAACTCTAATGTAGTTACCATACAGTCGGGTTTCGATTGTGCGTAGTGTTATCATTTGTTTTGATAGCTCTGCAAGAGATTTCGTTCTTCGTCTATAGTGGCGATAACGCATTTAGTGACGCATGTCGATGCATCTTGAATATAACTCACTAGTATTAAACACACTATCACCGGGACTTAATCGCGTAATAGTACATTACAGACCTAGGGTGGTGAATTCGTAAATGTCCCAGATCGCAGGTTTCTGTGGCCCGAACCGAAGGTGAGTGATGTAAAAACTATTTACGTCACCCTTGGCCGTAAAGTGGGATTTTCTGCCCGCTACGCGGAGAGTAAATCTCACTTCTTGGCCAAGGCAAGACGTAAAACTTTTGACAAACCACGGGCGGTAATTCGTAAAGCCCCAGATCGCATATTTATGAGAAACAGAAACCTGCTATCTGGGACATTTACGAATTCACCACCCTAGGTCTGTAATGTACTATTATATTTTACCTCGACGTTTACGCGATTAAGTCCCGGTGATAGTGTGTTTAATATGAGTGTGTATCGCGAAAGTTTGAGATAATGTATAACTCACTAGCTTCTGCCCGCGACTTCGCCTGCCCTTGCAGGCGAAGTATAAAGTTACTAATATTATAAATGTGAAAGTAGCTCTGTCTGTCTGTCTGTTTGTTACCTCTTCACGCTTCGACCGCTGCGCTGGACCGATTGAGATGAAATTTGGCATGGAGATACTTGGGGTCCCGGGAAAGGACATAGGCTACTTTAATCCCGAAAAAACGCACATTTCCCACGGGAACGCGATAACCGAATACCACGTGGGCGAAGTCGCGGACAGAAGCTAGTTGCGTTATAAAGGGAATTATATTTTCCAGGATTAAAAGTAGCCTATGTCCTACCCCGGGACCCCAACTATCTCCATGCCAAATTTCATCTCGTTCGGTCTAGCGGTTGAAGCGTGAAGAGGTAACAGACAGACAGACAGAGTTACTTTCGCATTTATAATATTAGTGGATAATTATCAAAGAGGGTTAACAGGGTATAAATCAGAATGGTACAGCACAACAACTTAGAAGGCGCGCGGCGAAGCGCTTAAGCCGCTGACGCAGAGTCTACTATTGCTTTATCCGACCGCCTTCTAAGTTGTATCGTACTATAATGTCAATCAATTGTAACATTGTAACTAAATATTTCGTGTTGCATTTAGTTAGTCAATGCCTAGGGTGAAAGTTTTTAGTACTACATAAACATATCAATGGATTTCTTCAGTGCTTCAGGTAAACATTTTTAAATTCCAATAGTTAATCCGATATAGCACGATGATATAGATATAGTATGCAATTCAAGTCATTATTAAATCATCATAGCACTTATCATTGTACTAAGAACTAGCTGACCCCGCGGACTTCGTACCGCCTTAAACCTCACGGAGCCCGAGACCTTTCCAACGAATGCAAAACCGTGGAAATCGGTTCGTGCGTTCTGGAGTTATAGCGTCAGGGAGGAAAACCCGACTTATTTTTATATAGTAGAAGATAAGCGATGACGTATTATATATTTTTAAGTCATCCGGCGATTGTGGATTGTAAAGTTTTTAATGATTTTTCTAGTGTCGAGATATTTTTGTTTGTTAGCCGGGAAATCTGTGAATCATCAATGTCATCGGGGTTGGAATGCGATGAAATCCGTGTGCAAAAAATGTGCATTAAGAGTCCCCAGTACGCTCCTTTCTCTATACAAACGTAGTTACGTTTTAATTCGCAAACTACTTATCAGATTGCCACCAAATTTTACAAGTGATAGTGGAGCAGAGATATTATTGTCCAAAATGCACTTTGATTGTAATAAAGTGAATAACAAAGAAACTAGGGCCATTTTAGTTTCCTCCATACAAACTTCAAAGTTCGGTTTTTTGGCTGTAATTTAATTGTGTTTTATTTTACCACGACATTTACTAATTTCGGACACTCACAATAATTATTTTATTATGTGTACCAAGTTTCGAGTCAATCTGTTTAGTCATTTGGGAATAAAAGCGACACTACGTTTGTATGAAAAGTTGAGAAACGCCGTGCGTACTGGGGACTCTTAAGTATTTGGATTTTATGATACTTAATCTCGTGTTCTGTCTGAGATCATTTTCGGCACTTTTATTTTTCTGTAACGTTTTTAAAATGCAAAGTAAAATTCTGCTACTGGTTTAAAAAAAGTGTGAATTTATTGAGTGGCGAGTCTTGGGGGAGGCCTATGTCCAGCAGTGGACGATGATGGTGGTATTCATATATTATTCATTGATATTAAATTGGCGGCTTTATCCACACCATATAAAACTCTTTTTTGTAGTGAGCCACACCTTTGATGTCATCATTGCTTTGGACTTATTGAGACAGAGGTTTATCTTTTAAGTTTAAAATAATTTGTTATTATAATTATCAATATCAAATTCAACTTTATTTATTAGGAACACAATCTTGATTTCTTTTAATAATTCTTAGTGATTTGCAGCTTTATTAAATTTTTAATATTGTCTAATTGAATATTCAAACGATTAATATGCTAGAAAGCTTTTTAGATCAGTCAGAGTTTATTCATTATAGCACATTAAAAAAATACTGATATGCCTTTAGATTACATAGATTGTGCTTAAATTTCAAACTTATCATTTAGATGAAGTTATTCTTTTAACCCTTTGACCAGCGCCAATTTGTACTATAGTTATATACTCCCACAACATTATAGTTCTTGCAAACCACGACTGCCTCTGATGTTTGTTTTGTTTGTGTTAGCCGTGTGCTTCAAGGGCAAACAAGATAAATGTATATTGCCAAACCGTCAAAATATTGTATATAACGACATAGCTATGTCATTAGAGTTACTGTATATACATATTTTGCCGCTTTGGGCGGATACATATCTGTCCGGCGCGCACATGTCACACCGTACACGTCTAACCCACAGAAATATTATTGAACTAGAAGAAACAAGCACTTTCAAATAGTATATGAAAACCGAGCGATTTCTTCGGCTGCATTCCGAATCGCGCTCAGTGCGCTCACAGCACCTTGCATCCCTTTTCCTCTTACGAGTCGACTTTCAAGAGGAAAAAGGATGCAAGATAATGTGAGCGCTCTGAGTGCGATTCGGAACGCAGCATTTGACACCTGAATGGATTAGTGTTGGGGTAGGTTATGGCCATAGACATCTAATTCTGAAGATTATATGCGTGTATGTTGACACTTTTTATATGCAAAAATATTAAGGGTGAGTTGATTCATGCATAGTTGACGGACTCCTGGTCGTTAAATATGGCCGCCGAGCTGTCATTCCATACAGAAACGTCATTTTATCGCATAGTAAAATATTTAACGTTAACGTTAACTTTAACGGACGGTTTGAATCAACTGACCCTAAAAGCAGTATCAGAGGCGGTCGCCCGGCTAAGCGAAGTCTTCAGGATTTGATGTTTATGGTTACGTTGGCACGATACAATGGGGGTGAATTTGCCACTAGGGGCGCTAGTGTCGCGTGAGGTCCAATAACATTGTTTCCACTGGTTTTGGCGGGTTTCGTGATGTAAATCATAATTTCTTTAATTTACCTGTTGAAAAGTGATCTCCTTCGTGAAATTATCGCAAATATTATTTGGCGATGAATGTGAACGCTTGAAAAAAAAAAAACATTTTTTTTTTCAAACAAAACGGAACTCCACTAAATGTAGTGGAGTTCCGTTTTGTTTGGCATAGCTACTCGATACGATGATAGTTATTAATAAACTTAATTGGATTCAAGATTGAAAACTTTGTTTAGTTTAGTTTAGTAGTTAAAGTCGCCTTTGACAGCTATACCTCTGGACCTTAGTCAACAGTGGCGCCAACTGGTGAGCAATGAAACGATAGTCCCTATTTAGAAGGCGCGCGGCGAAGCACTTTATCCGTTGACGCAGAGTCTATTATTGCTAAATCCAATATCTTTGATTTTCAATATATTTAATGACTAGCTTCTGCCCGCGACTTCGCCCGCGTGGAATTCGGTTATCGCGTTCCCGCGGGAACTATGCGTTATTCCGGGATAAAAAGTAGCCTATGTCCTTTCCCGGGACCCCAACTATCTCCATGCCAAATTTCATCTCAATCGGTCCAGCGGTTGAAGCGTGAAGAGGTAACAGACAGACAGACAGACAGACAGACAGACAGAGTTACTTTCGCATTTATAATATTAATATGGATTAAAAAATGAGGAAGGTAAGCTTAATGAAAACAAAGTTGCACAATAAGTAATTAGTTAATTTAGTTTATTTTCTGGTCTAATCACAACCAAGCGCCAGTGTGCAGTCGTTATTTGCCTTATTTGTTGTTACGCTATAAGCTACCGGCTATGGCGGTCAATAGGTTAATATGCATGTTATTGTTAAATAATAATATGCTTGTGTGTTTGTCTGTTCCAGTCGCAATGTTCGTCCCAAGAGCGCCTATTGGCTGCTGCGGTGTGCGAGCCCCCCCGCGCTCCCTGCCCGCACTGCCATCAGCACCAGAACTCGTTGAAGTAAGGACCTTAGGTTGAAGTTCGCTTGGCAATGTCAGCGGCCTACCTTTAACAAACATTAAATGCAAATGAAGAACTTAAGTTCGCAATTATGGCTACGGCGTTTAAAGAGGAGCTTGTTTCGCGTGAAGTCCAGTGTGCCCAATTTAACACATTGTATCTCGTATTATATGTATACTAAATTGGCAACACTAAGGTTTTCGAAACTTCAAATGTCACTGTGACAATGACACTTTTTTATCTAACAACAAACTGTGACATTCACACGATATATTGATTGATGGCTTTGATTCGTTACAAAGTGGAATTCAAGCGTTAAGTATATCTATAGCATAGTAGACGATATTTTTTCTTACCGATATCCGCTTTTAATCAAATAAAGCTTATGAATGAATCTGTTTTGAAAAGCATTCAAATCGGTTCAGTACTTCCAGAGATTAACTAACAGACAGACGGACAGAAATAAAGAGAAAAAAATACTTCTTTATAATATTAAACTTTAACTAAAGTGGAACTGGGCTGGACACGTCTGCCGCATGCACGACGACAGATGGGCCAAATTAGCCACTGAGTGGCTACCTCGGGACGGACATCGTCGCAGAGGCAGGCGCGGCGCACTCTTTGATTTCTCCGCGCTCGATACAAGTACTCGCCGGCTTCGCACCGTGGCGTGATGATTAGTGGTTGCCGCGCACTGCTAGCGAATGCACGCGCGCGCGTAAACTCTTAATGTACGTCGCGACGCAAGAGTCAAATGTGCTATGAAATTTTGAGTTATGTCAAAAAAATATTGTATTGCAGAGGGTTGTATTAACAACAACAGTAAAATGATTTGGTAAAGAGTAAAATGATGAAATTTGGCATGGAGGCAGTTCAAGACCACCCAAATTTTAATTTTTTCAAAAAGAATAATAACAATAACTATGCATGAACAATATAGTATCATTGGGTACGCAAATTCTATGTACTCGGGACGAAGTCGCGGACAACGGCTAGTATATTATGATAATGCAGGTGTGTGACTGTGTGTCTTAATTTTGAATTTAGCAGAATCATAAATTGACAGATAAAGTATGTGATAACTTAATAGTAAATTACGTTTTAGCATCTGTGTAGACGAGTGTTTTTAATAATAATAAAAATAACTAACTTAACTTAAATATATATTTTGTTAATAACACTATTATACTCAACCTATGTACTAATACTAGACGCATCATTTAATATGTTCTCGAGTGCGCCAGCCCTAACAGTAGGGCGTGGCCTCCGAAAGAGCGCGCTGCATGTGATAGAAAGAGATGGCCAATTTTGGAGCGTACGGTGCAACAAAACCGGTTTTTAGTTAGCAGTTGGCCTTCTGTACGTTAGTACTATTACTTATTCTGTGGCAGAGGCAGACCTAGACGGAGATGGCGCGACGACCTAGACAAGTTTAGATCGGATTGGCCAGAACTGGCAAAGAACAGAGAGGAGGGGAGGCCTTTGCCCCGCAGTGGGATCTAATAGGCTAGATAAGATAAGATAATATTAAACTACGGAGTAATAAAGTGGTATCTCTTACAGCAGCTCGCAAGGCAGCGGCATGAACGCCTGGGCGTCGCTGTCGGACAGCGGCGGCGCCTACACCGCGGCGCGGGCGCCGTCGCCGCAGAGCCCCAAGCGCCGCGTGCGCAGCCGGAGCCTCAGGTACGGGGGAGGAACAAGGACGTTTTATAAGACTGTTACATTCCTTCACCGAAAAGCTCAGTGGTAAATTCAAATTGAATTTCGCACATAAACTTAGAGGTGCGAGCGGGAATCGAGCCCCCGATCCTCTGCATGAGAGGCGGTAGGTCGAACCACTAGGCCACCACGGCTTCTTAAAACATCGTGAGGAAACCTGCACGCATCTGCGAAGTAATTCAAAGATGTGTGTGAAGTCCCCAATCCGCACTGGGCCCGCGTGGGGACTATAGCCCAAACCATCTCGTGATGAGAGGAGGCCTGTGCCCAGCAGTGGGACGCAAATAGGCTGTAGTAGTTACATTACGGCATACATCGGCAATATCCTATTATCGCATTTAACACTTATTTCGGGCGTACGTCGATTTGTTTGAAGGTTGTCATTCTAGGTTTACAATACCCTTCTATGGCGGCAACAGAGGTCACTGACCTTGTAGCAAGAAACTTAAAAAACATGCTTAGAATCTATAGCCGATGGGTGAAATATCATTGCAACGTTTTGCTTTATACAGTTACTTTTTCCAAAAATAAAATGAAAAAAGCGACACGCTTGAGGATCGAAAATAAAATGAAAAAAGCGACACGCTTGAGGATCGAACTCGCATCTCCGAGTAAGTGCGCAATTGCCTTAACCAATTAGGCTTAAACTATAAGAGCAAAATTGAGAGTAGTTTTTTACAAACTAATCGAAATGCATGCAAAATGCAATTATTCATATTGGTCATTTAATAGTATAGGATTTTTATTATTTTGAACTGTAAAATGACTGTAGTCTATATCTATCTATTTCAGCTCTCCATCCCGGTCGCCGGGCGGCGCGGGCAGTACAGAGGGCGCCAAAGACGATGCGGTGTCAGCGATGTCTTCCCTCTTCGCCGCGCGGTTCCCTGCCGCCCAGCGCGCGATGGACGACAAGTCAGTTCACTAATATACGTCCCTCTCATCAACGAAAAGTGGGTGGGTTTTTCTATGATACAATAATATACTTCGCCAGGTATGGCACTCCGGTATTCTGTAGTAGTGTGGGTGTCACCGGAACGTCATTCGCACTGCTGTGTGTTGCAAGTGGTGTATTAAAATAATCCCCGATCTCCCATGTATCCTGTGTGTGTTTCGTTAAATTATTACGTTGATTTGTTTTTAACTTGCCCCATTTTGTGTGCTTTAACAAGTAAATTACAATTGTAATGCGCAAATATTTGCAATATAACGGCAGAAAATGTTTCCTTCGTGTTTGTTTTACTGCAATAAAGTGGCAACTCGACTTTGACGTACGGGTGTCACGCGACCCGGAGCAGCAGACCTTGTATTCTTAGACCATAAACCAACCTCATATGATACCACGATGAGCTCTATGGCATAGGCTGAGAAAAAACCGCCTTTGCGAGAATCTAACTATCTGTTTCTTTACTACGAATCAAGTCTTTTGTTTTGGAACAGTTTTGGAACAAAATTTTCAAGTGAGAAGTCGCTAGCTTCAGTCAGATTCTGATTTAAAGATTTTTGTATGTTTTTTGTGTTTTTTGTATATACCCCAACGGGTCTAAAAAGGTGTTTCATCTTTTGTAACCATCTAAATGTATATGTACTGAATTATCTATATTATTTATTGATCTGTTAAGGTAAATCATAATTTTACAATTTGTTTCCTTGGATGACATGCAAGGGTTGTTTTAGGCATTTTTTTAAATTAATATTTTTGTGGTTTGATTTCAGACTAAGATCGCTTATCGAAGAACTGACCGAACTGGATAAGAAACCTGACCGGCCGCCAATAGAAAGATTCGTACAAAGACAGGTGAGTAATAACTATACTTATAATGTTTACTATATCTACGCGCCGTTGACTTATTTAACTTAAGTTCACCACGCTTAAGAGGATATACTACCGGCCGTAACTCCATACAATCGTAGTCCCGTGGTAATCCCCTATTTCCTCCCTGGTTAGTTACGTTAGAGCATTTTTTTTACAAATCTATCCTTGCCTTTTTCATGCCGGTATGTTTTGTTTATCTGAATAATAATTGTTGTATTTTAAGAATAACAGACCCTCGAAAAGTACGAAAATTGCCACTTTTCAAGTGCCGAAAACAGACGCCCAGTAAAAAAAAAACAACGAATATAAAAGAAAAAATGAAAAAAAAAAACAGAAGCATAGCCAAAACTATTTAAATAACATATGCGAAAGAAAAAAACAAATTGGTCCATTTTTGGAACAGGAAATAGGGGACTACGAAACCCTGTTTTCGCCCATTTTGTAGGTTACATTGTTCCGAGCTACAGTTGTTTGTCCCTATCGCACTATTGCCGCCTGGAGCGAACGCAGAGCGACGGCAATAGATTTTTCAAATACCTATTATTTGAGTAGCCTATCCTCTTAAAACTGCAGAGTTAGCGCTCCGCCACGACTTCGCGCGCTGAGGCAGCGGCTAACGTTTTACGGACACATTACATTAGTTGATTTTTTTTGTGTAAACAGTTGAAAATGGAGGGTGAAAATGTAGTATGATATATGTTTATTAATTTGCTCTCCGTTCTAGGTATTGGAAATGGCACGCGACTGCCTGCACAAGTCCGAGTCGAAACAAGTCACCAGCAGCTATTTCTACGATATGGCGGAGAGTTTGGACAGGCTACTGGCTGAGGTAATTACTGTTTTTATCTACACTCATATCATAAACCCTCTATGCGAAACCCTCTGTCTGATGCGTTCAAAAACCACAAATTACCAGCATTAAGATTTTCGAATTCGATGGTCTAATAGCGCTCAAATTTCGAACATCTTCGAACAGCAATGCCCGCCTATATTTTTCAGTCAGACAGAGCGAAAGTTTGTTCCAAATTTAAATGCTGGCTCTATTTAGTCTACGCTTTTTGATAATCGCATGTGAGACACTGACGTGTACGAATTGCCGCTATTGTTGGCCGATTTTGAAGCATCTTAGAGGATTTATAAAATGAGTGTAGATAAAGTTGTTGCATACACAACTTTATCTACACTCATTTTATAAGTGTACATAATTAGGCCTTAAAACACTCTTGCCTGTCGGTTCTTTTCATAAAACCTCACTCGTGTTTTAACTACTAAATTAAAAAAAGAGGATATTCTCAATTCGTTGGTTCTTTTTGTGGCACTGAAAATAAATAGTAAACATGAATCAATTTCGATGATTATTTTTTCATTCAAAGGTTAAAACCGACAATTAGGTCCCATATAGTGAAGTTCTTATGATAGGATCCACGAGAAAATGAGGGAGCCACGAAAACTTTTTTTAACACGCAAATGATTGTGGTGTTAATATCGAAGACTGCAGAGTTACTTATGTATTAGTAATGTTGTCCAGAGTAATGTTTGGGAACTGTACCCACTTTTATTTATTTATTTTTCGTTTATGAATTTCACGTAAACCTGCGTGGCGATTACACTTAGAGTGATGATGATAATGATGACGAGAGTGACGATGTTTTTTTTTCACCACTAAAGTGACGTTTCTAAACACGACACTATTATTCCAGACTCGAGAGAAATCCGCCGAAGCTGGCGCTCAGGTGGCGCCACTGGTGACCCGACTGATTCTGGCGATGGCGCGGCCCGCCCGTCTCCTCGAGTGTCTGGAGTTCGATCCCGAGCGGTTCTACCGCATGCTAGAGGCGGCTGAGGGGCATGCGCGCCATCTACAGGTGATTATGATGTTACGCAGAGAACCTCCACACCACACTACTGGACACTAGAGGGTTTGGGCTATAGTCCCCACGCGGGCCCAGTGCGGATTGGGGACTTCACACACAGCCCTGAATTATTTTGCTGATGCGTGCAGGTTTCCTCACGATGTTTTCCTTCACCGAAAAGCTCAGTGGTAAATCAAATTGAAATTAATTCAAAGTAATTCAAATATGTGTGTCAAGTCTCCAATCCGCACTAGGCCCACGTGGGGACTATAGCCCAAACCCTCTCATGATGAGAGGAGGCCTGTGCCCAGCAGTGGGACGCAAATAGGCTGTAATAGTAGTAGTAGTGTCGTCGTATAATGACTCGACTGTGTCTAAACTAGGTTGGGTAATATTTATAGCTATGCATATATTTCTGGTAGGTGTACTCATCTCACCCGGGCACAGTTTTCCCGACTGACCTTAAAGAATTCTCCCCTGATTTTGTTCTTCCACTTGTTCCCCAGTTCGTTTAAATTTTAAAGTTGTGCGCCTGTTTGTTCGTTCATAGGGCATGACGGAGATCCCGAAGTACATAATCCACAAGCTGGGCCTCTCGCGCGACCCGCTGGCCGAGCTGCAGCCACCGGCGCCCAACCCCGAGCCCGCCAAGTGAGTCGCGTACACTCACGCCCGCTGCCCGCTGGGGCAGGCAGAGACCACAGAACGCTACGGCCCTCTGTCCAACCGACTGATCGTTGTTAAATATGGCTGCTAGCTGGTATTCCATGTCATCTCATAGTAAATATTCTATCAACTTTCTAAAAGTTGTTTTTCACATAAGTTCAGAAATTTCAATCGTCTCCTAGCGTGAAAATCTCGTGGCTATTACGTTTTCGTTGCATATAGAAATTGATGTTTTTGTTTTGTTTTGTAGGCCTCGCGGCCGCCAGTCTCCGCCGGGCGCGCCGGGCGGCGGGGCCCCGAGCGAGGCCGACTACCAGGTCATCAAGCTCATCTCCAACGGGGCCTACGGCGCCGTGTACCTCGTCAAGCACAGGCAGACCCGCCAGCGGTACGTCACTAGTCTATCTATAATACATCACAACTCCACAAGCATCTTACACTAGTCCCATCATGCCGAAACACATCCATCATAGGACACCAAAGCTCGCCACTCAGACCGGTCTTATGCCACTCGCATCCACTGTATTCCCGCGACCTTCACCAGGTCGTCGTTCTATCTTGTTTGAGGTTTACCGGCAGCTCGGCTTACGACGAGATAGAAAAATCATTTTATACTAACTAGTCTGTGATGAAAACTATTCTTATAAAATCAAAAGCCTTAAGTGGCAGTGGGCGGGGCACATTGCCCGGGGCCGGAAAGTTCTCGAGTGGCGCCCGCGAACCGGGAGACGAGCTGTCGGTAGGCCTCCAACAAGATGGAGCGACGACCTCGTGAAGGTCGCGGGAAACCGGTAGAAGCAAGTAGCACAGGATCGGTCTGAGTGTCGTGCCTTGGGGGAGGCCTATGTCCAACAGTGGACGTCCTTCGGCTGAAATGATGATGATGATGATGAAAATCAAAAGTAACATATTTTTTTTCAGGTATGCAATGAAGAAGATCAGCAAAAACAACTTGATACTGCGTAATCAAGTTGAGCAAGCCTTTGCTGAGCGAGACATACTCAGCTTCGCAGACAATCCTTTTGTGGTAAGAATCGAAATATCCATTGAGGTTATGTTTAATGAATGAATGAATGAATAGTTTATTCCATAAATATGGTATTACAATGGGTGGATAATATATGTCTAGACCCGCTAGTGCGTTGTACAAATATTAAAAATACTTAAAACTACACGAATTATCAATTTATAATTAAGGGGCCGTTCAAGTATTACGTAAGCACCAAGGGGGGGTGGGGGATTCTCTGTTTTGCTTATTTTGGATGACATGGGGGGTAGGGGGGTCTAGATGATGATTACGTCATCGTTAGTTATTTACTTTTTTACACGAATGGCAACCCTCACATTGTATATGCGTGAAAACGAAACGCATTTTCGGGGATTCCCGCAAATAATGCATATGTTTAGGCACTCGCTTTGAGAACCGATTAGGGAAATTACCGCGCATTAGGGAAATTACCGCGCGCTATTCACTTGTCTAATTAATGCATCTATTATATTATATTATATTATTATTATTATATTATTTCTGATTATAATATTTTTGTCCCTTACTCTATGTGTATCAGTTAAACCTAATCTTTCCATGGATTTTCCTATTTTTAAAATGACAATATAAAAAACCATTTATAACTAAAAATGTTTACGTAAGCATAGGGGGAGGGGGTAAGAGCTTTGCTTACTTTTGATGACCAGGGGGGTGGGGGGGGTAAAAAATGGTAAGAAATCTGCTTACGTAATACTTGAACGGCCCCTAAGGAAGCGCTGATAAATTCGTTTCTTACGTGTAAAAGTGCTCCTATGTGGCCAATTTGCTGAATTAATGATCGATTGATTGACTGATTTCAATCAATCGATTGAATTTTTTTTTTTTTTTTTTTTTTTTTATTATTTTTTTTATTTTTATTGACTGATTGAATTATTTGAACAATGAGAATTTGCTTGAATAACCAGCCATTTTATAATGAATGCTCTCAAGTACATGCTTCGTTTTTGTTGCGTTTCTTCGAGTAGATACCGCGTCCAAAATAATAGATACGTGGACGAAGAACTGTATATAAATTCGACGCGTTTGCCTTAAAAAAATCTTTAATTCGTTGTGCAAAATTACTATGTACGGTCGAGTTCGCCAATATATACACACTTTTGCACCTTACCACGTTGTAATAAGGTCCAAAAGTGTACACATATTAATGAACTCGACTATACAAGGAAAACACTCACCACTGCCGTGCTGCCGAGCTGTATGGGACCAAATGACAATCTACCAATCTATTTTCTAACTGGCTTTAAAGAAGGAGGAGGTTTTCAATTCTGTTTAATGTCGTTGTTGCTTTTTTCGTGCATCGTGTTTATCTTCATTCCAATAGAATCCCATTTTTTCCTTCAGGTTACCATGTACTGTTCGTTCGAGACGAAACGCCACCTCTGTCTGATCCTCGAGTTCGTGGAGGGCGGTGACTGCGCCACTTTGCTCCGCGCCGGCCCTTTACCGCCCGACATGGCTCGCCACTACTTCGCCGAGGCAGTGCTGGCTGTCGAGTACCTACACTCTTACGGGGTTGTGCATCGCGACCTTAAACCAGACAAGTGAGTTACGAGGCCGCCTTTACACTTTTAACGCCTCCTATTCGAAAAGGAGTACGTTGTTCCCCGTTTAGAGGGAGCAAAATGCGATTTTGCTCCCTCTCCATTTCTATCCCACAAACAGGGAACAAAGTAAGATTTTGCTCTCTAGGGAGCAAGTTACGATTTTGTTCCCTGCTGCTACTGGTTTTCTCATAGGAGGAGTGAAAAGTAGAGTGTGCAACACGGTAGCAAAATTATTTAAACCTTGGGTGACATAGCTTGAATCCCTCGCTAGCTCAAGATTCCACGTTCCAATCCGTCACCCGCGGTAAAATATACCATTTTGCTCCCTAGTCACATAATCTACTATTTCACGCGGCGGACACGGCCTATAAAAGCACGATTTCGAACACAATTCGAACGAAATGACAATGTTTGCGTGCGAGGACGTCTGTGCACTTGTAAATGTGTCTGTACCATTACGCGGCCCAATGATTCACTCTCCATCTCCGGATGAAACAAATGACGGTAAGGGCGAGTTGGGCGCGAGTTGCGCGCCGGCTAGATTCTGACGGATGATTCCGTGGCCATTCTGTATGTAGTACTATTAAATATTCTGTACTGAAAGACTACAAGAACAAGAAGAAAGTACAAGACAACTTGCATACAACATTGGCCTTACAGATCCACCGGATCCTCACTTCCTTATTAGTTACCTCTTTACGCGTAATTAAACCACTGGACTAATTTCGATGAATTTTAGTATGGGGATAGTTGAGTTCCGGGGAGTCCATAGGCTACTTTTAATCCCGGAAAAGTAAAATTAAATACACCTCTAATAATGATCATATTCCTTGTTACAGTTTACTGATCACAGCTACGGGCCACATAAAGCTAACAGACTTCGGTCTCAGCAAGATGGGATTAATGTCGTGTGAGTAACCAATGCGTAGTGCCCTTATATTATTACTACCACAACAACAATAGCATATTTGTGTGTATATTGTTTTTTCTGTCACTAGTTGCCATGCCACTGCGATTTTGTGGGTTTAAATCTACCAAAATGTGGGTTTCTTTGCCATTTTCAATGCCTACCTAATGAGGCATTTTATAAGTATCTTACAAGCCCTATATTCGTTTTGTCCCCTGGACAACGGGACAGCATAACAACAAGAAATAGCTGATCGGGCCATTTTACGTCACACTGCTGGGCACAGGCCTCCACTCATCACGAAAGGGTTTGTGACATGCATTATATTAACTAGATTATATTAAAGAACGCTCTCGTGATGAGAGGAGGCCTGTGCAGGGCGTAAATAGGCTGTTCTGGTGGTGGATATTAACGAAGGAACATTTTCCCAGTGGCCACGAATCTCTACGAAGAATACGCGGACCGGGAAGCACGTCAGTTCTCTGATAAGCAAGTCTGCGGAACGCCAGAGTACATCGCGCCTGAGGTCATATTGCGACAGGTGAGATGAGAAAATATGAATACTAAGGGTGACTTGACCGTCCGTTAAAGTTAACTTTATCTATCTATCTATCTAAATATATAAAACTCAAAGGTGACTGACTGACTGACTGACTGACTGACTGTCTGACTGACATAGTGATCTATCAACGGACAGCCCAAACCACTGGACGGATCGGGCTGAAATTTGGCATGCAGGTAGATGTTATGACGTAGGCATACGCTAAGAAAGGATTTTGCGAAATTCCCACGGGAACGGGAAAAAAACGGGATTTAACATTTTAATATGGGACGAAATGACGTTTCTGTATGGAATGACAGCTCGGCGACCAATATTTAACGACAAGGAGACCATCAACTATGCTTGAATCAACCAACCCTAAAAGTGGTAAAAAATACTAAAACTCAAGTTCGTGCTGAGAGAAACAAGAAAACTTTATAATTTAGGTGTTTTGCTGATAAGTTTTAAAAATATTACACTTTGATGCAGGTGCGAAAAGTTTGTCATTTTATCACGAGTACCTAGTTATGTTGGCGCTAGCGAAAGCGAGGTAGGGACGAGTGAAAATGACAATTTCGCACACGTATAAAATGTCATTTTTTAATACGTTAAAAAAGTAAAAAACAAACAGGACCAAGTTAAAAAAAAATCTCCAGTGCGTAAAAAAAACTTACGCACGATCACTAGCTATCAAACAACGAAATGCGCTAGTTCGGAAATGACTAATTTCTAGCTAGCTAAACAGGTATCGAAATGTTTGCTTTTTGAGCGCCTGTATTAAAAAAAAACATCGTTAAAATTCATTATACCTATAGGATGCAGTGATTACTTAACACTAGGTAACCCGCATACTCGTTTGTCGGCTTTAGGCATAAACAATAAACTCTCAGTTTTTTTTTGTTTGTGTGCAGTCTACATGGTTTAGAAATTTCTGCTTGTTTCAGGGTTACGGCAAGCCCGTAGACTGGTGGTCGATGGGCATCATTCTGTACGAATTCCTGGTCGGCTGTGTTCCCTTCTTCGGAGACACTCCTGAGGAGCTGTTCGCTCATACTGTCAATGGTAAGTTTTATGTCGCTCAAATGAGCTTATAATGTCCGTAAATACGGACATTACTTAAATTTCAATTTAGCTCATCCATCATCATCATGTCAGCCGATGGACGTCCATTGCTGGATATAGGCCTTCCCTACCAAGGCTCGCCACTCCGAGCGATCCTGTGTCGCTCGCATCCATCAGTTTCCCGCGACCCTCACGAGGTCACCGCTCTATCTTGTTGGAGGCCTATTGGCAGCTCGTCTTCCCGTACGCGGAGGCCATTTGAGAACTTTCTGGTCCCCATTGGCCATTACCTGCGAGCAAGGTGCCCCCCCCCCTCCCCACTCTGCCACTTAAAACTACTCGTATGTCTATGACCATGTATGTGTATTTGTAAGTGCTCATGATTATTATAATTTTTAAGCGAGCTGTCGAGGCACGTTTGTTATCTTTGTCTTGTTAACGGGTATACAGGTAAGAATGTAAAAAAAAAACTAGTTGGTATAACAAAAAAAAAATTTGGCGCAGTATGGGATTGACGGTGTGACCCGTGATAAGTGTCATAATATTTTTTTTACCAACTTGAAAAAAAAATACCTAAAAATATGCTTAGAATCGATAGTTGATTCTGTGGGTAAATTATCATCCTAACGTATAGATACAATGACGAAATGAATGAAACACGCCATGCTTGAGCCCTAATAATAACATTGGTGCATTCGTGATGTGATATAGATTATATTGTCTGATTTATTATTATACTTTTTCTTGTCTTCTTTGTTTTTCTTCAGTAAAAGTTTCTGTCATTTTACCTGCCAAATTCGAAACTGTTTGGGGTTCGCACAGTTTACTTATAAGTCAATATTTCTTGACAGACGACATCGAGTGGCCTTCCGAGGAGGATTTCCCTATAGCGGTGGAAGCGAGGGCTATCATCACTGAGTTGCTGGCGCGCAACCCGCGGGATCGACTCGGCACGGGCGGCACGCATCAAGTCAAGGTGAGCCAACAAAATTGATAAATACTTCGTTTTCCAGGATAAAAAGTAGCCTATTCCTTCCCCTGGACTCCAACTATCTCTATACCAAATTTCATCTAAATCAGTCCAGCGGTTTACGTGTCAAGAGGTAACAGACTTTCGCATCTATAATATTAGTATGGATACTAGCTTCTGCCCGCGACTTCGCTCGCCCGCGTGGAATTCCGGTATCGCGTTTCTGCGTTCTTCCGGGGTAAAAAGTAGCGTGTGTCCTTGCCCGGGACTCCAACTATCTCCTTATCAAATTTCATCTAAATCGGCCCAGCGGTTAAAGCGTGTACGGTAACAGACGGACAGAGTTAATTTCGCATTTACAATATTATGGATTTACTAAGTACCTTCTCTTTCATCGAAATTTGACCAAATTTTTCCGATATTCGTGTTTGATACTATACAACAAACAGCAAGTAATATAGTAATTATTCGTTTTATATTACAGGAACATGTATACTTTTGCGGTTTGGATTGGAACAACCTTTTACGACGGAAAGCAGAGTTTATTCCCCAGTTGGAAAACGATGAGGATACGAGCTACTTTGACAGTAAGATCTCATATTAAAATACAGAATATGTTAGTGGTAGGGCCTGGTGCTAGGTCCGTCCGGGGAGGCACCACCGTCTTTCCCCGCTAACCTGCCGCCAAATAGCGGTGCTCGCACTGGTGTGTTCCGGTAGGGGGTTTAGGCAGCCGGTGAAATTCCTGGCACAGAGGCATTCCATCTTAGGCCTCAGGGTAGGCAACGCATTCGAGATCTTATGGTTTCTTAACGGGAGATCATAGGATTTCGGTGTCCATGGGCCGCAGTGACCACTTACCATCAGATGGGCTGTGCGCTCGCTTGCCTATACCAATGACGTAAAAAAAAACAGAATAGTAACTAACTGGCAATAGTAACGACTTTATAATAGTAAGGCAGCGATTGTACTGCTTTGTCTGTGTCATCTAAAGCGGAGGCCCAAATTAAAGCAAAAAAAAGGATGCAGTTATGGTTCTGGTGATCGTTTTAGTAGTATATATACTTTGTGTAGGATGCCGTCTAGAAAGTGGCTAGAAAGTGAGCGTCACAATCGCTCATTTCATTATTAAAATGCTCGCCGATTTGCAAAGAGTCGCGCCAGAGCTGTAAAAGGTTACCACAGTCTATAGGTGGTGTTTATAATCGTAGATTGTACCTATGACTAGGGAGCAGAATGGTATATTTTATCGTTGACGGATTGAATCCAGAGCGAAGAGAAAGATTCCAGAATAGAATCCCGAGCGAAGCGAGTCAGCCAAGGTGTAAATAATTTTTCTACCGTGTTGTACACTCTGCTTTTCACTCTTCGAAAGAGAAAATTAGTAGAAGCGAAGCAAAATCGTACTTTGCTCCCTCTAAACGGGAAACAAAATACTCCTTTTCGAATAGGGGGACTGAAAATTTCATTACTATTTTTCTATCTAGGCCGCTGCGACCGCTACAACCACAGCGAAGCGGACACGGACGAGGCGGCCGAGCCGCCGGCCGAGGCCAGCGACGAGGCGGGGCTGTTCGCCGCCTTCTCCAGCACCTCGCCGCAGTGGCGGCGCCATCAGCCCGCCGCCTCGCACGACTCACGGGTGAGTGACCCACACAGAGCCCGCCGGCCGAGGCAGCGACGAGGCGGGGCTGTTCGCCGCCTTCTCCAGCACCTCGCCGCAGTGGCGGCGCCACCAGCCCGCCGCCTCGCACGACTCACGGGTGAGTGACCCACACAGAGCCCGCCGGCCGAGGCAGCGACGAGGCGGGGCTGTTCGCCGCCTTCTCCAGCACCTCGCCGCAGTGGCGGCGCCACCAGCCCGCCGCCTCGCACGACTCACGGGTGAGTGACCCACACAGAGCCCGCCGGCCGAGGCAGCGACGAGGCGGGGCTGTTCGCCGCCTTCTCCAGCACCTCGCCGCAGTGGCGGCGCCACCAGCCCGCCGCCTCGCACGACTCGCGGGTCAGTGACCCCGCACAGGGCCCGCCGGCCGAGGCAGCACCTAGAACCTCAGCCTGCGAGTAGCTAGTTAACGGGGCCAAAGAGTTAGATCTTCCACACAACTTCCAAACAACTCGAGCTTGTGTTAAGGCCCTGACTTTTTTACGGGGTGGGGGCCTTGCGATAGCTACAGTGGTGCCAACTTAATGGCGAAACTGAGAAAGAATGATGACTACCCCATCAAATAGCTCGTCTGCTCCTTTGCCCCCTTATAATATACTAGCTGACCCCGCGGACTTCGTACCGCCTTAGTTGTTTTTATAAACCTCACGGAGCCCGAGACCTTTCCAACGAATGCAAAACCGTGGAAATCGGTTCGTGCGTTCTGGAGTTATAGCGTCAGGAAGGAAAACCCGACTTATTTTTATATAGTAGATAAAAAAAAAGAATACTTTCTCCACGGCCGGGACGGAACGTCATAAAAGTTGGTAAAAAAATTGCAAAAACTTGCAAAGCTTTTTCGTTGTGTTCTGCCATGAGAAACCATCCACGATCCCGCCGAGATCTCAACTCTTTGGTGACACCTTCGGCATTGCAAATGTCTATAGGTGAACATTTTCCAACTGATCGGCCGTCTGCCTGTCGGTCATTAACAACAAGATATTGTATCGACGAACGTACATCGCCTGTTTCTAACATGTATTTTTGTTTAACAGAGCACGGATAGTTGGCCGGGTACGCCAGACAGCGCGGGTCCTCCCAGCACGCCCACCGCTCCACTACACCACCACCCCAGGTGTCCGGTATGTGTTCAATATGTTATCATACCATTTTATGAAATGTGGTTTTAAATGATTATGTCGGATTGAATCACAAGATTTTGTATTTCGATTTTCTGAATGGGATAAATACCTTAAAAATTACTTTTAAATTTTCATTTTGAGTTTTCGCGCTAAAAAGCTAGCCGCCATGTTTGCTTGGTCTGTGACGTCACTGGGATAGTAAATATAAGTACATCGTAACCAAACAAGTGAAGTCAGAACTTAAAACGGTTACTTGTAACGCTTTGTTTACAGTCGACGTGACGTCACAGCAGCTAACAATATGGCGCCTACCGTTTTGGGGCAGATTAAAAAACAACATTTTATAAATGTAATTATTTATGCATTTTTATGATTAAAAGTCAATGTCTTGGGTAGCTTTTTTATATAATCTATCATAAATTAGTATTTCCCGATTTTTTCCTTATTATTTTAATAGACCACTTGCAACACACAGCAGTGCGTATGACGTAAGGGTGACGCCCACACTACTACAGAATACCGGACTGTCATACCTGGCGTAGTATATTATTGTATAATGGCGTCAGACGGTTCACTTTTTAGCTGTTTGGCTAGTATTCTATACATAAATGGTTAACTTCCAGATGATAATCCCCGGAGGCAGTGCTTCTACCGCCGAGTCTTCTCAGACGGACTCCGACGACGTGTCGCCGGCCGCGCGCCGCCGCCCCGCGCTCCGCCCGCACCCCGCGCAGCCCTCGAGAGCGTACGTACTGTGGCGGGGGGTTGATGTTAGCTCAGGTAGATGCTGCAGACACGGAGATCAGCGGTGGAATCCGAAGACACGAAGACGATGTCTAGCTTATTAAAATATCTAACTCTTGAAGACTGGCCCTATTACTGCCCTAATACTGTCTAACTAAGGAATAATAGATTTTAAGTTGAATTGATATTATATTTTGAGAGATGCACACTTTACAATGATTATAAAAAGACTCAAAAATACACACACACACACACACACACACACACACACACACACACACACACACACACACACACACACACACACACGCACATTTTCACACTGCCTTACGTTCATATTCTAATATTTTTACTCAAAGACCAGAATGAGTAGGTTTTAATCTGGTGACAATTTCACGAGAATCGGTTTAGATATGCGACCTGAAGAGGAGAACATCCGGACATACGAAATAATTTTTGCTTAAGCTCAAACGGACACGGTTCACTCGCTGGAATAATTAAAATAAATAATCGGCCGAGTGCGAGTCGGACTCGCGCACGAAGGATTCCGTAGTTATATCTATAAAACAGGCAAAAAATAACATGTCTGTTGTCCATAGAGCCCCCTTTAATATTTATTTTGATCTGTTTTTTTTATTATTATTTGTTGTTTTATCGGCAACAGAAATACATCATCTGTGAAAATTTAAACTGTCTATCATGGTTCATGAGATACAGCCTATTGACAGACGGACAGCGGAGTCTTAGTAATAGGGTCCCGTTTTATACTTTGGGTACGGGGCGCTAAAATAGAATACGTATTTATTTTGAAAAAAAAAGAAACAAACAATAGGTTTTACATTTGGGCTATTGGCTATCTTAAATCAAGTTTTATTTCAAAAATTGAATCCACCTCGGCGCTGATTTTCAGTAGATCCCTGAAGTCTTAAGAGGGTTTACTCCCAAAGCTGGCAACATCGCAAATAGCTGTCAAATATTTCATTGTTTTCATTAATTTATGAATATTACTGAATGAAAATATGAAATGTCGCTCTATGGTTGAATAAAACCTTAAGTATGGATTGCAACAATTATCCTGGGAACATGAAATGTTTAGGATTACGGAAGTACTATCTTTTGAAAACTTTCCATCGCATTTTCCATGCGTTTTAATGTAATCTTATCATTTGAATGCTTAACCAACAAATATAAAACGAGACGCGTCATTCAACCATAGAATGATAACTTCTTAATTCAATAATATTGAGAAATTAATGAAAACAGCGAAACATTTGACAGCTATATGCGACGTTGCCAACTTTCAGGATAAACCCTCTTAAAACTAAAAAAAATTACAACAAAATATAAAAACAAACTAATGTCGCTTACCCACTTAGTAGGTGCAGGTACAGGCACAGACATAGCAAGTGAGCTTATTTGAAAACGGCCAATTTTTTGCCTATTTTCGCATTCTAACCACCTACACCAACATTTCACCCGTCAACAGGTCTGACGCGATCAAAAAGGACCCCAAAGGCGTCGACAAGCCGGACCGGCCTGATAAAACGAAGCCCATCGCGTTAGTCGCTCCGAAGGCTATGCGCCGGTCGGCTAGCACTTCGGGACTTTCCCTCGTTATACATCCAGGTATTTACCTCTACAGTTTTGGAAGTTATGTATTGATGGCGATGGTATAGGTAAACGAGCGCACAAACCACCTAATGGCAAGTGGTCACTGCGGCCCATGGACATAGAAATCGTTTGATCCCCATTAAGAAACCATAAGAGCTCGAATGCGTTGCCTACCCTGAGGCCTAAGATGTAATGCCTCTAGAAATTTCACCGGTTGCCTTAACCCCCTACCGGAACGCAATAGTGCGAGCACTACTATTTGGCGGCAGGTCAGTGGGGAAAGACGGTGGTACCACCCCGGACGGACCTAGCACCAGGCCCTACCACTAACGAAAACTTATCATTAAAATGATTCAGTGTTAATGTTTTGAAACAGAGAACGGACGGCCTATATCATAGGTATATAAAAAAAGTTAGAGACATTACCAGCGCAAAATATTAGTGCAAGTGTGTCTAAAATGTTTCATTTATTCATAGTCGGACATCGTAGTTTTTGTGCCAATAATGTCATTTTAACATTTACAATGTAAATAACATTTTATAGAGGATCGATGAAACAGCTGTTGATAAATTTTATATTGGACACTTAACTAGGTACCTCATACCTAGTTAAGTGTCATTTTTATCACGTATGTTCTACGCCATCATCATCATCATCCCATAATAGTCCACTGTTGGACATAGGCCTCTCCTAATCTACACCAATGAGTTTTGTCCAAGGCGTGCTGCATCGAATCTACACCGGCCACCTTGCGCAAAGTTCTATGTCTGTTCATAATGTCCATGCTCCATCAAACCATTACTAAGACGATCTTCGTGAAACAGCGATCTCGCTTCCAGCGGAGCAGGGCTCCGGCGCCGGCTCGCCCTGCGCCGGGAACACTTCTTCCACGAACTCGTCGCGCGATTCCTCGCCTTGCCGCGACCCGCCCTCGCCGTTCGCGCACCACAACCACTCGTAAGTCGCAAACAGACAGATATGGAGGGTTGAAGTAAAGGAGCGCAATCTTTATAGTTCCAAAAGTGGACACCAAATCGGGGGCGCTACGGTCGCCACTTCAGGCAAGCCACCTAGGCGGATTGTCTGCAGTAGCGCCTTCAGATGGCGCTGTTGAGGCGAAAACGCAGCGAAAACGGTTGTGAGGAGAGTGTGTTTTGTTTTGTTGCTTATCAAATCCGCTGGGCACGTTTTCAACTGTTTCGCCACATAAGATTGCGCTCCTTACCAAGGCACATTCCACACTCCATACAGATAGATACATAGGCCTACATACCAGGTGTGCCATGTAAGAGGAACAATTTTTTTTAAAGATGATTCCACAGAGTATCTGCAGTTACAGGTTTACACTACTTAGAAGGCGCGTGGATTTAGCGATAATATACTCTGCGTCAACGGCTTAAGAGTTTTGCCGCGTTCTTTCTAAGTTGTGTCGTGCTGTACCTCGCGACCTGGTCGTAATGCTCCCAAGTGCTTAACATCGGAGCTATAGTAATTTAAAATTACAACCCACAGTCAATGTAGTTCAAATTATTGAAAACAATCATGAATGACAGTTCAAATATAGCAACTGGGGACAATATGTTTGCAATACATTGCGGGCTCGTTTAATTTTGTTAGCTTTTTATTTTATTAGAAGTAATTGTAACGATTTGGACTTGATTACTGATGAGTTAAAGGGTTTACATTCAATTTTTTTGCTCCAATTACAGGGCACACCGTGTATATAGGGTCAAGTAAAACGCTGTGATAATATTTCACCCACAGTATCAGCTATCGATTCTAAGTAAGATCTGTTAGCTTTTTTTCGAGTTGGTAAAAAAATACACATGGCATTCATATATCACTAACACCATAAATTCCATTTTTTACCAACTCGAAAATAAAACCCTAAAAAATGACAATAAATAATGAAATACATGGGTAATCATAATCATGTATAAAAGAGTTCATTAATACATGTCAATAAGAACATGATGAGGTCTCTCGCTTAAAATGTTTGCCTTAGTAATCTAATTGTTACCTAAATGGCTTGATAGATTTTAGCATGCCAGGTGTCGTTAGATTCGTCTTAATTGTGAGTGATACTGGGTATACCAAAATTGCAAAAAAAAAAGTTTCCAATTTTTTTTGTCAATGCCTATAGTGGGGTATCAAAATTTAAAGGGTTTAATGAACGGATTACAAAAATATATAATATTGTGACATCAAAACTTTGTTTGCAGTCGTTTATATTATTTTTTCAAAAATCGAGTTATTTATTTAATCAAAGGAAAATAACACCGAATAAAGAAAACCGAGTTTATATATATTTAAGCCAATTGTATCATTGTTGTTTTTAAGGTTTGAAATGTTTTCCAGACTGATCCAGTCTTCAAAGCCGCCGATAGTGGTCCGCCGAGGTCCTCGCGGATTCGGCTTCACCATTCACACGGTGCGCGTGTACTATGGCGATACGGACTATTATACCATGCACCATCTCGTCTCGGTGAGTACCTCTATAATAGCCTGTTTACGTCCCACTGCTGGGCTCAGGCCTCGTCACGAGACGGGGCCCAGTGCGGAATGCTACATCTATACATATATGTATTTTATCTGCACTCATGTCATAAATCCTCTATGTTGCGTTCAAAAATCAGTAGTAATGATATCCGTTATGACAGCGCGCTCTGTCAAAGCCAATTTCCTATCTGTGGTCATACAGTAAAATTCATTTTACAAAATCGAATTCGGTGTTGTAATGACGTTCAAATTTCGAACAGCCAATGCCCGCCTATATTCTTCAGTCACACAGACCAAAAGTTTGTTCCAAATTCAAATGTCGACTCTATTTAGTCTATGCTTTTTCAAAATCGAATGTGAGACACTGACGTATTCGAATTGCCGCCATTGTGAACAGATTTTGAAGCACCTTAGAAAATTTATAAAATGAGGTTAGATAAAGTAGTGTGTGCAACTGTACATAATTAGGCCCATAATTAGGACTCGCCTCACGGCTCGTTTCATAAAATCCCACTCGTGTTTTAAGGATTTTTTATTATGTAGCAGTTACATAAACTACTATTATACATATAATGCAAATGTAATGTCAATTTGTATGTGGATTTTTTGGGTCTTGGAAGCGCTGGTAAATTCATTTCTGACTTGTAAAAGTGCCCAAATGTGGTCTAATCGCTGAGTAAATAATTTGAATTTGATTTCATTTGGACAACCACCTACTACTACTAATACTACTACTACTGCTACTACTACTACTACTACAACTACTACTACAGCCTATTTGCGTCCCACTGCTGGCCACCACCACCCACTTTTACATTAAAGTCCCATTTCGCAGGCGGTGAGCGAGCAGGGCGCCGCGTGGGCCGCCGGCCTCCGCGCGGGGGACCTCATCACGCAACTCAACGGCGAATCCGTGCAGGGCTTACTGCACACCCAAGTACGTTTCACACCGTGCTCCCTACCTTCCAGAGCCAGGAATTTTCACGGCAAAACAAAAGACTGTCGCAATGTTACTTTTGTGTACACAAATAAACAATAGGGATGACGACAGGGTGAAGGAATCGAAATTCTAATTAGTCCGTCAGTCAGGTAATAAAAAAATATTGGACACGGTTTTTTTTTTAATCATATTAACAAAGAATGACTAAGTTAAAACGCATTAAAGTTGGAGAGTGGGGGCTAACTACGTCACCGTTGGGTATAAATCGTACCTAACCGTGACGTCACGCGACATTTCAACTCAATATATCTCCGTATAAGTTTGATTACGTGAAAAAAGAAAAAATACGTGTCCAATACTTTTCAATAATCTTCCTGATAGACTAAGGAAAAAGAAGTTGTCGTCATCCCTATTATGGTCAACCGTTCGTATCGTATTGTTTACATAATGAGAAAAAGACAGCGTCTAGTATGCTAAGAGAGGACTCGATAATATAATTGGTTGTTTTCCCAGAAAGCATTTAGAGGTGCGGGTTCGAATCCTACTTGAGACATTTTTTTTTCATTTTATTGAAAGCCTTGTTTCGTCAAGCAGACGCTAGTGCCAATTTATCCCTATGTATTAGTATGTTAAGATTGTTTGTGTGTTTAGGTGCTCAGATTGCTGTTGGCAGCGCCGCACGCGACGCTCAGAGCAACGCCGCTCGATCAAACTACGATTCAGGTAAAAAAAACAAGGATTCCTTCATACTTCCTACAGTCAAAAATTAAAGTATAGTAATTAAATCATTATTAGTTATATAAAATTCTCGTGTCACAGTGTTTATAACCAAACTCCTCTGAAACGGCTCGACCGATTCTTATAAAATTTGGAGTGTATGTTTAGTAGGTCTAAGAATAGGACGTAAGCTATTTATCATACCCAAAAAACATTCTAAGGCGGTACGAAGTCCGCGGGGTCAGCTAGTATACTATACTATACAGGTAGGTAGAGTATTAAGTGCAAAGAAATTCAATAATTCTTTCATAGTTCTTACAAGCCAAATATACATGTGTCTAGGCATAGTATTAACCACAATAGTTTTTTTTACCAGCAAAATCAACCTTTGATATCCAACAGCCACAAAATTGCAAAATAGAAAGCGGGCCACCGATGATTTTAAAATGCTAATAAACATATTAAAATTCTTTATATCTAAAAGGCCCAGTATGCAGGGATACAGGTATCAATCCCATCCTTTTTTTTAACCCTTCGTCTGCGTATGAAATTTTGACATGCTTTTTGTATTTTTTTTTGTGTTCTTTTTATCATTACTCCATCGATCCGTGGAGACGCGAATCCACACTTTTTTATGGCCACAGACGAAGGGTTAAACTCGAGAGAAAGCCAAAAGCCTAAAAAATATGCTTAGACTCGATAACTGATACTGTTGTTAAAATATCGTCACACGTTGTTTTGCTTGACCCTATATTTAGGTACAAAAAGTCGCGGTTGCCAAGCCAACCGCTGTTCTAATGCATTCAACGTCTCCGTTGAATGCCAGTGTATCATTTAAAATCCCATCTTTTTGATAGGCGGGTGGTAGGAAACGCACGGGCGGCGGCCGCCGGGCCTCCGCGCCCCCGCGCCCGCGCCCGCGTCGCCGCTGCTCGCTGTTCCGCCGCATATCTAGCAAGCGAGCCTCGCAGGAGATGCACCAGGTACTTATAACAACCATGGAAACAACTACTAACTCCTGGTCACGCAGGTGTGACGGCCGTCCAAACAGCAACTAACTCCTGGTCACGGCAACAAATTGTAACAACTCACCTCGACATGTCGGAATGTGTCTCAACAATTAGCTTACTTCGCGATCAAACTTCACTCAAATTTTCGCGATACACAATCATATTGAACACAGTAACAGTGTTTAACAATTAGCTTGACGAGAGATGCCACCACTGCCACCAGAACAGCCT
>OZ020297.1:7903282-7925678 GCA_963971205.1 Aethes cnicana
AGCCTTGTCGCCGACAGGTAGCATTGTCGTTGCTGTTTCATCATCATCATCATTCGTAACTAACCTATCTGTCAAATCACATCATAGCAGTCGAAACCCCCCTCAGCAGGGACTAGGTCTACTGCTATTATGTATTTTTAACCCCTGACGCGAAAAGGGGAGGGGTTGTATGGCGTGACCCCTCCGCTAAGTCGAAAGCTGGATCCGCTCTTGCCATTGAAGGTGGAAGCTTGGAGTTGCTAGCAACCACGAATCTATCACACTACAAACACCGTCTGACCAACCTTAATATCCTCTGTGCCAAGAATACAATAGGCCAGGCCAATTTGTTTGAGTATTGGAGACAATGGCTCTGAAAATGTTACATGAGCTGAAAGGACCATTTGTCAAAATGATCTAAGAACAAACATAACTGAGAGTGAGGTCGATACAGCTGAGTCAACTTTTTCTTGTTATTATTTAGTCCCGGGAAGGGATTGAAAATTACAAAGAATTTGGTCGAAAACATTTGGTCGAATAACCGTCCGTTTTTGTCGCCCATGATTGGCGTTATTGTTTAAGACTTCATCCTGCAAGGCCTAGGCGATTACAATCCACAGACAACCTTCAATGAATCTTTTCATCACACTTGCTCGAAAACGTTGTCATTACAGGCGGGCAAAGGCCCTTATTATTATTATGACTACCAACGGTTTTCGAGATTTCTTATGGGGCCTTAATGTATTTTTTAAATTCAAAAACGCATTTGATCGAACCTTTTTCTTTGTTTTTAAATGTACCTGTTATCGTACTGGCCACTTACAATGGCGAGGTCATTATTTTTTTTTTTCAAATTGTTGTAATTATTGATTTTTTAATCTTGAATTTTCTCAATGATTACTTGGCACTTACTTCCTTTATTTCCCTCGCAAGTGTGATGAAAAATTTCGTGTGTATCACGGGCGGTATAGGAATTCTGTTTCGGGCTTGTCTCTCGACTGATGCTCGAATGCTCAATGAGACGAATGCTCTCGACTGCAATTCCTCGTTTACCGCCCTTAATACACAATGTACTATTAATACATGACTGAAAGTAGACAACCGTCCACTCTAGCTTCGTTCTACTACTGCACCATAACGGTAGCCACTCTATAGTACCAGGCGCCACAAACAACTTACCAATATTATTCCAGGCTCCACCCCCGTTCAGCGGAGGCCAAGTGTTCGATCTCCCCCCTCTGCTGCGGGGCGGCGCCTCGGCGCGGAGGGGCGTGGCGAGCGCCGGCCCCGCCCACCCCCCCGCCCCAGGACAAGCCCGACGAACCGCCCCTGCCGAGGATAGCCGAGGAAAAGGACTCGCCGACGCACCACTCGAAGATCGCGCTCAGGTATGCTGTTGCTTATGACGTCCTGGTACTTAAGCCGGGCTACATACAGTCGGAATTCCGAACTGCATGTATGTGGTAGGTACGCCAAGTCGAGCGCGAAGCAAACACTGCCGTATCATCCTTTACTGGAACCATTTCGCCGCATTTTCAGGCCCCTATTTGAGAACCTCTGGATAAGACCAGAACACAGAAATTTTCGCCATCCAGTAAGCTATAATCACATACTTAAAATCCAAAATTTCAAGTCTGTAGGTTATTTAGTTCCGAAGTTAAGCGAAAGCAAAGTTTCGCATTTATGACACTCACTCATATATATAAAAAAAAATAGTATTGAAGGTATGCGTTCGCAGTCTCGAATCGGAATTACGCCAGGCTGGCGATTCTACAGGGGTGTCGTTACGTAATGACGAAACGGAAAATCATGGTCATAGCTGAATTTTTTGGATATCCTACTTTAAAACTCCATTGGCAAATTGAATGGATACTTAACTTACATAACTACCTGATGACGGCCGAATTGGTCCAGTTGGTAGTGACCCTGCCTTCTGTTCCGATGGTCGCGGGTTCGAGTCCCGCTCGGGGCAAACTTTGTGTGATGAACACGAATGTGTGTACTTGAGTCATGGATGTTGGTATTTATATATGTATGTATTTCTCTATATAAGTATTTATATCGTTGTCTAGCATCCATAGTACAAGCTTTGCTTAGTTGGGGCTAGGTCAATGTGTGAAATGTCCCAAGATATTTATTTATTATTTATTTACCTTGATGTACCCACATCTTTTTTATTGTTTGTTGAGGTTGGTTAAATTAGTTTACTTAAAACAAAATGTAATATACCTATAGTTAAATAACTTACATTAAAGGCTATCTAAGGACAGTGAAGCCTGCCCGGCCGTACAGTACGACACAACTTAGAAGGCGCGCGGTGAAGCTCTTAAGCCGTTGACGCAGAGTCTATTTTTGCTTAATCCACGCGCCTTCTAAGTTGTGTAAACCTGTAACACAGTTCATGCTAGTACCGCGAGCAGAGGACGCAAGATTCTAATAGACAATAAGACCTTGTGAACTGTAATAAGTTTGTAACTAAGTCTGCCTTATCAATAATTTTGAATTTGAATTTGAATAGCGCCAGTACCGGCGGCCCAATTCATTTTTTTTAACCATTTCAGAACGCCTGCTAAACAGACCACCCCCAGCATATTCACCTCATCCCCCAAGACCAGTTTGGAGAAAGCGTTTGACGCTTCTAATTCGTTCGCCTCACTCTCACTGTCAGACGAATCTTTCGCGCCTGATACTTCCGTCGACCTTGACACCTCCAGGGATACGACTATTGGTGAGTTTACCATTTTTAAAAGCCGTGGTGGCGTAGTGGTTCGACCTACCGCCTCTCATGCCGAGGATCGGGGGTTCGATTCCGGCTAGCACCTCTAAGTTTAAATTCAATTTGAATTTACCACTGAGCTTTTCGATGAAGGAAATCATCGTGAGGAAACCTGCACGCATCTGCGTAGTAATTCAAAGATGTGTGTGAAGTCCCCAATCCGCATTGGGCCCGCGTGGGGACTATAGTCCAAACCCTCTCACGATGAGAGGAGGCCTGTGCCCAGCAGTGGGACGCAAATAGGCTGTAGTAGCAGTAGTAGTGTGGACCCTATTACTAAGACTCCGCTGTCCGTCTGTCACCTATCTCATGAAGCATGTTAGACAGTTGACATTTTCACGGATGATGTATACCTGTTGCCGCTATAAAATTAATCCCGGAACCCTGCGTGCGCAAGTCCGATTAGCACTTGTTATAGTTACCTATAGACAGAGAAACGGGCAAACGGCCTACTTGATGGAAAGTCGTTACCGCCGCCTACAGATATTTTTGAGATAAAAAGTACCTATCCTTTGTTTCAATCTGGGTTGTAAATTATCTGTGTACCAAAATTCATCTAAATCCGTTCTGCCGTTTTAGTGTAATTGAATAACAATCATCAAAGCACACGATTTTTAGCTTTATAATATTATTAGCTTCTGCCCGCGACTTCGCCCTCGTGGGATTTGTTTATCGCGTTCCCTCGGGAACTATGCGTTTTTCCGGGATAATAAGCAGCCTATGTCCTTCCCCGTGTCTCGAACTATCTCCATACCAAATTTCATCTAAATTGATCCAGCGGTTTCAGCGTGAAAAGGTAACAGACAGAGTTACTTTCGCATTTATAACATTACTAGCTTCTGCCCGCGACTTCGCCCGCGTGGAATTCGGTTATCGCGCTCCCGCGGGAACTATGTGCTATTTTCCGGGATAAAAAGTAGCCTATGTCCTTTCTCGGGACCCCAACTATCTCCATGCCAAATTTCATCTCAATCGGTCCAGCGGTTGAAGCGTGAAGAGGTAACAGACAGACAGACAGACAGAGTTACTTTCGCATTTATAATATTAATATGGACTAGGTATAATATTAAGATTATCATTTTCTCAGACAACACGCGCCTCGATGAAAGTCGCTCCAGTACGGACAACAGCTCAATTTCCGCCGACGACAAAATGAAAAAAACACCCGAGGCTCAACAGCCCGAGCCACAGGCGAAACCCAGAAAGAAATCCGACTCCAGTCTCAAAGAGGACGACAAGAAAAAAGAAAAAGGCAAACAGGAATTGAAGAAGCAGGAGTCTTTGAAAAAGATTGAGAAAGTGGAAGAGAAAGAGCCGAAAGCTGATGACCGGAAGGAAAAAGTCATGGAGCGGACTGGGTCGGTTAGGAAGGTGGAGATCAGACAGGAGAAAGCAGAGGCTAAGAAGCAAGAGAAGTTGGAGCGGCAAGAGAAAGCGGAGATAAAGAAGCAAGAGAGAATTGAGAAGAAGACGGAGTCGAAGAAAGAGGTGCTGAAGAGACAAGAGTCCGTGGATGCTTTGAAGGTTAGTTTTATTTTTAAGTAGCTTGTACCCGCGACTTCGTTTTCGTGGAATTCGGTTATCGCGTTCCCGCGGGAATTAGTTTTCCGGGATAAAAAGTAGTCTATGTCCTGTCCCGGGACTCCAACTACCTCCATACCAAATTTCATCTAAATCGGTTTAAGCGTGAAGAGTTGACAGACAGACATAGTTACTTTCGCATTTATAATATTGGTATGGATGGTACGAAAGGCAGGACAGAAGGACTTCCTTACAGGTAAATGAATTTAGTCGAGACACAAGTTTTCGGTTCGGAGAATAAGCTACTTACAACAAAAAAAAACTGGGTTTTTTTTCCTTTTATTTTATCTATGAATTCCAAAGTGGTGAAAGGAAAAATACCGTTTCTTCTTACGTCCATACTCACTGTCATTTTGCACACTTGTTCTTATATTCGCATTTTCTTAGGATAAAATCTAAAAATAAGACGCAAAAGTAATGAATTTCTTACACGGTATTTTACTCATCGTTTACTTTATATCGTTTCAGGCGGGCGAGGCAGAAGGCGAGGCTCGTAAGAGTATGGTCAGCAAGCTACTGGGCGTCATGGGCCGCAAGGGTCGCGACCCGCATGACGATGATCGCCCCAAGAAAGCTGACAAGGCCACCAGGAAGAAGGTTGGTTTCCTTAGAACTCTGTAGATTAGATGATGGAGTGATGTCACTTTCGTGTCAAAAGAACGCTAGGCAAGTATTGTCAAGTCAATATAAACTACTACTACTACTACAGGCTATTTGCGTCCCACTGCCTCCTCTCACCACCAAAGGGTTTGGGCTATAGTCCCCACGCGGGCCCAGCGCGGATTGGGGACTTCACAGACACCTTTGAATTACTTCGCAGATGCGTGCAGGTTTCCTTACGATGTGTTCCTACACCGAAAAGCTCAGTGGTAAATTCAAATTGAATTTTGTACATAAGTAAACTTAAGAGGTGCGAGCCGGAATCAAACCCCCGACCCTCTGCATGAGAGGCGGCGAGAGGCTTATAAAAAAACTATCAATATAAACGGCTTTCTAATTTACTGTGATACGATCGATCAAGCTTAGCCACGGTTAAGCTGAGTGGCGACGATGAGTTAATCTTTTTTACATCACCCTTGGCCATAAAGTGGGATTTTCTGCCCGCTACGCGGAGAGAAAATCTCACTTCTTGGCCAAGGCAAGACGTAAAACTTTTGACAAACCACGGGCGGTAATTCGTGAAGCCTCACCTTCGGTTCGGGCCACAAGCACCTGCGATCTGGGACATTAACGAATTCACCGCCCTAGGTCTGTAATGTACTATTAACGTGAATAGAATCCGTGGTAGCCTGGTGGTTTGACCTACCGCCTCTCTCGAGGGTCGAGGGGTCAAAAATTTTCGGTGAAGGGAAAACATAGTGAGGAAACCTGTACGCATCTGCGAATTAATTCAAAGATGTGTGAAGAGTCCAATCCGCACTGGGCCCGCATGGGGACTATGCCAAACCCTCTCGTTATAAGAGGCGGCCTGTGCCCAGCAGTGGGACGTAAATAGGCTGTTGTGGTAATAGAGTAGTTCTTTTGAGGATATCATCTTTTCCCTTGGGTAATTGTATAAATCGAGCTCTGTTCATCAGGGCGGCAACACTCCTACGCAGCCAGCGCCGAAGCCGATAGAAGCAGCGGTCGAAAGAGAAAAGGAAATCGAAGATCCCAAGAAGAAGGGACGAGGGCGCGCATCCAGCTCGTCTTCTGGTGAGAAGTGAGCGAGATAGATATACACCCCGCTGCTGAGAGTGAGCGGGACAGACATATCTCCCTGCTTACAGGTAGATAGATGTATCTCTCAACTCCCAGGAGAGAGTAGGACAGATATATTTCCCCGCTGCCTAGTAAGCGGGATATATTGACGTCCTGCGCTTCGGCGTTTAGGTAAGAGCGGGGTATTCAGTATGAATTTGATATAAGGTCCAAGCGGACGGACGATTCTGTATATATTTTTGCTAGCGGATCTTTGTTGTACTTTTCAAACATAAGTAAATGCCGAAACTATTAATGCTTCGAATTTGAATAACGTTTTATTGGCTTTACAGTACTGTAGGGTCGACGTCAAAGAGAAATAATGTTTACACTTTTTCATCCTATTCCTTTGTATTAAGGTCCAAAAGTGTAAATGTCTCTGACGCGACGTTGACTGTACCAATGATGAATTATCAGCGAAAACATTTTCATAATTTTATTTGAGAGTTTTGGGCTATTTCAACTGTTTACAAAGGTTCGTCCGTTCGCTTCTAGAATAATCTAAAGAAACTTGTCGATGTGATTTCATATTTTTAATGCGTGGAAGGGAACGTTAGACGTAAGGTATGTAGCGAGAGTGCGTCGCCTGTTGCAAAATGACGATTCGAGCTTACTGTAAACTGTTTGGTGTCGTGTTAAATTGAAAAAAATCTATAAAAAATTCGCTGTAAGCTTCCCTTAGACTGTGTATAGCTTTAGACTCGTTCTAAGATATGAACGATGTTTTTTCTTCGGTAGTTCTCATCATAGATGATGTATGGGCAAGTGATTTGTATGTATCCGTGATTTGATTATGTTACTGCTCTTAGTACCAGTATTACAATGTTGAGGCGTCGTAAAACTTTTGTTAGTATTTTTTTGTCCTTGTAAAGAAGGTTTAGCCATGTTTGTAATTTATATTTGGGGAAAAATATGTTACAATAAAAAAAAACAGTTAGTTACGCACAGTTTTGCTCTCGCTTTAGACACCACTGTTTTTGTTAGATTTATGCTTGATTGTTCCTGGTAGTGAAATAATAATATAGCAGTAACAAAGTACGAAATATTTGTTAATAAACTCAACGGAATGATCATAAGATCAAATAGCCATCCCTATTATTGAATAAAATATCTCAAGATAGTTTCGTTGGGATTTAAAAGTTTTTCATAATTTAGTATTTAGTGAAATATTGTGATATATTTTTAATGCGCCCTAGATTTTTCTAACTTGCAATGTTTTAGTGTTTTAGTCGATTAAGTGTCTCATTGTAAAGCCCGCGAGTCTACACCTTACAGAGGTGCCGCTTTATAAGTATGTATTTCCCTCTCTTTCGTATGATGGTATCTCTCTCAAAATTCTTGTTCTAAAGTCTATAGCGGTACACCAATTGATCATTTTTCTTTGACATGTTTATATTCGCTTTTTTCTTTTTTTGTGTAATGTATTTTTTATTAAGTTTTGGTTTTTTACAAATCAATTTTGACCATAGTTAAGCTCAGGTATTTAGGTATGGCCGTAGCAGGCATTGAAGTTCTATTTAACGGGAATTATCCATAAGAGTGTAACAAATCATCGATTGTGTAGTGCCATACAGCGGAGCCTTCTCTAACAGTAAAGTCATTCAGAGTTGCACTTGACTAGTCAAGTGACAAAATAACTTAGAGCCTTGTCAACCCATTTAAAAGGTTGATATTTAGAGTTCATTTACAACCATACTAATAAATGTTAATATTAATATTTAAAAGGAGGCTCTTCTAATAATCGTCTTCCTGATCTTTCCTTATTTAACGTCATCTGTTGTTTTAATGTTTAGTTGTATAATAAGAACTTTTTTTTTCTCTTGTTCACTTTTATTACAAACAATAACGTCATCAAACATTCCAAATGATCGATGTAAAGTAGCATTCATTTTAACATTAGATTACCTATCAATTAGAAAAGTAAACAAAAATAGTATTCAAACGTCTTGTATCATATTGTCATTTAAGTATTATTACTTATATAGGCTCTTTTTAACCGTATTAAAAAAAGTGTATTATTTTTTTAATTTTGTGAGTATGATTTCTTGACACTTTAGTAAAATGTCTTGTTCAGTTAGCATGGTAGTACAGGGTAAAAGCGTATGCCCGATATATAATTAATTGCGTTTCTCTGCTCGACCAACAAAACAATGAATTTTACGTAGGTTTATTTGAGCATAATAAATGTTGTTTTCGGGACCACGGCTTAAAATTTTTTTGTATATCTTGATGTTAAACACTATGTTTCAGTGTTGCTATTTCGATTGTGAAACCTTGGTGTGTCAAGTAGGGCCTGTCGCAGACGATTTCGATTGTATTTAAAAATTAAAACTTTAAATTCGTACTAAGAGAGACAGGCTTATACGTTAGAGTAGTATCATTGTCTCGCTCGTGTCTCCCGATGGTTGGATACAATAATGTCGTAAGTACGTATTCAAAATTACATGAAAACAAGCGGCCGTTTCATTCTTGGTTCTAACCACCGCTACGGCCGCAACTTGCGAATATTTAACTCGGGCGTCTGAATGTGATTTTAATATTAAAATTTAGTGGAGCGAATTGTATTTTCTCTAGATTAATCGGTGTATGAATTGATATGGAAATGAAATAAAGTCATGAATTAACATTTTTCTTGTTTTACTTTACATGCCCTGAAATAGCCTTCTGAAATGTACAGTCGAGTTCATTAATATGTGTACACTTTTGGACCTTATTACAACGTGGTAAGGTGCAAAAGTGTGTATATATTGGCGAACTCGACTGTACCTACGATAGAAACTAAAACCACAAGTATAAAATAAGCTGACCAGAGTACCTACATAAAACTGTCAACCTGACTATTCCTGAAACAGTGCCTCGTTTTCGACTTAATTCTATGGAAATTAAATGAAATGCAAGTTAATTTCAAAAATTTATTGAAGTGATCGTTCCGAAGTAACAACGTAAAGTAAATACGCTATTATAAACCCGTAGCAAAGCTAATCTACCAACTATGGAGTCTCGAGACTGCAGGGGGTGATGTCAAAAACAATGTAATTACATCAATAAAATCAACATCTTGCTTCTTCCTGTGAAATACATTACCGAAATGTAATTGGCATGTTTTTTATAATAAAGTTTACAGTCAGAATAATGTGTCTTGGAATTATATTTTGTGCGAAAAAAAATACTAACAATAAAATAGGAACTTATTCGGAATCAGTAACAATGCAAACATAACATTATTTATTATTTTAACGGATTTACTATGAAAATTCAAGATACTTACACATATTTTAATGTACTTAAAGTACACCTAATACTAAGCCTTATAAATAATAATCGTCTTTATGTCGAGAAATTGTTAAAAAATATGTAAATTGTTGAATTCAATGGAAGGATGTTCATGGACATTAAAAACTTAAAATATTACAAGTAGTTAATGAAATCATTTCGCTCAGACTCGAATCAGTCGCTACATTTTCAAAGTATGTTTGTTGTTGGCAAACGATTGGCTATAGTTACAATCGTATCAGTCAGAGATTAACAAAAACTCAATACATTGTTTTTTTTGGTGTTCAAAAAAGAGTAAGTATTTGTATTGTAATGGTAGTTACCCTGTCTATGGAATTCACAGGAACACAAAACTCTATCAAAATAAATTATAACAACGATTTGTATAATTTATAATATTTAAACGTATCGTCAATCAGCGCGAATATAAAAAAAATTGTTCGACTAGTTCCCGGAGCGTCCGAATATTTTCTCCCTGACTCTCTTGATTATATTGTCATCCGGGGTCAGCTTCCAATCCAGGCTTCTCGGCTCGTCTTCTTGAGACTGCGTCTCGAAGATGTCTCGCGAGCAATTACGACGCCGAGGCGTCAATTTCTTTTTATCACTGTATTTGTCTTCTCGAATCTTCTTATCGCGCGTCCGGGGCGTTTTCCATTTTGCCTCCTCTTTCAGCTCGCTAGAAGGGGAAAAATAGGAAAAGAAGGGACTAGACGACTTTTCTTTTTTCTCCTCTGGTATTTCGAGAAAAGAGAAAGTGTAGTCTGCATCTAAGACTTGCTCCCGAACGTACGAAGTGACGTGGCGACGGCTGAACGACTCGTCCAACAGGCTAATATGGTGCTCGGTTTGGCTGTAGTTTAACCGGTTCTGCCCCTTTTTAACTGTAGTAATAAAGTCGTAATACCTTTCAACATTAACTGCGCACTTGTAGCAGACGGTCGTGAGCTTGTCGGAGTCGTCAATAACCACTTTCAGGCACGCATGAATTTTGTCCACAATGTGATTCCTGCGGCTGTACGTTCCGAACAGGGATACATTGAATTCTGTTTCAGACAAACAGAGACGACAAGAATTCCTCGATATTTCCATTGTGAAGTATAAAATATTAAGTAGAAAGTTGAAAAACTTTGTTCGGCAAGTTTTTTCTTCGTGTATTACGCGCCAATATGTGAACTGTCTCGGGATTGGCTGCCATGTCCCTATCTAGTTGGTTTGGATTCCAAGTGGCGAAAATTAAAAAAAATATATCAAATGCCATAAATATTGGGTTGGACTGGACGGCTTAGTTGTGCTGTATACATCAACATAGATAGGTGAATTTAAATTTGAAACATTACCTAACGTATCTTTAGTTTAAGCAGGTATTCCTTGATATACCACCGTAGAACGTAACTAATTTTGTCAAAGATGTAAGTACCTAATTTTTTTTTTTTAATTTCTTCTTCAACAGTTTTTATAAGAAAAATGTTATAGTATATATACTTACATACAATTAATTAGAAAATAAATATCGATAAATGTTTAATTATTACTTTAAGATAAATATTAAAATTAAATACATACTTAACTACATAAATTGAAATCTTCCATCCTAGGAGTAACATCTTATAAATTATTAATAAGTATAGGTCGTAAAGTAATAAAAGCCTTGGTAGGTACATAAATATCAGAAGATTATTTTAGGCAGTGAATAAAATCAATGGTATTTCCTAGTGTATAAAAACTTTGAAGCTGTCAATTGGAAATTATAAGTATTTAACATAATAGATACGAATATTTTTAATCATAAATAAAATACTTAAAATTTATTATTCAATATTCAACACTACTATCACAAGCCACCACACTCCTATTAAATAGATCGTGATCCATGATGATGAAATAATCAATATATATCAAAATACATAATATCTGTTACAGTCGTCGTACGTAATAAAGCGAAGCGTATCTTATTCATAACAGTTATTAAATACAGTATTTTTATTGAAATTTCCCTACATTGCAGTCCAATATTCAATATTGAAAATAGTCACAGAAACTACCTATCTATATTCACGAGCATGAGTTTCTTAATCTATATTACAAAATTTGCTAGGGAGCATCGTTTTGTAATCTAACGAAGAAACCATTGATCATCAGACTTATCATAGACAAGGATTTCATAAGCTCCAATGACATTTGCCCTTTTTAAAAAGCATTCCTCGCTTCCAATATTGAAACTGAACGAATCAAATTCCTCTACACATTGTCTTCTTCCTTCTTGCCCCAGAACTGATCGAATCTCGTGCGAGCTCGGTCCAGGACCTGCGAAGCTGTCAGTCCGTCCGTTGGCTCGCTCACCACTGTGGTATCCACCACACCTGGCGCCACTTGGGTAGCTTCAATAGACTTCTTTACCACCTCCTTGTAATCCTGAACTGGAGTTTCAGGGGTCAGTTGGTTGCTGCTGACTCCGTTAACACCGTTCACCCCATTTACTCCATTAAGCTTATTCATGTCCAAGGCTTTAGTCTCGTCGATCGGCGTCAGGCTGACGGGGGTGGTGGGGGTCTTGTCAGTACGCTTGCTCAGGCTGTTGGGCGATTCGCTCTTTTTCAACGAGCGAATGGGCGACATCTGTTGGTGATGGATCGGAGCGATTTCTGGAACATTTGTTTGTTGATGTTTAGTTAGATATTTTTAGATAGTTGGATAGGAAGATTCAAACGAGTTACAGTGATGTAGCTTCGTGCTTTAGAATTGAAAGGTATTTCATTTGTAAGGACTTAGGGAGAGATTTGATAGATCTATGTTAGATAAGTAGTCTTTGAACTGATTTGAATCTTCCGACAGAACATTAAGCACATATAGATTTTAACGGCAGCTATTTTAAAATCCTAGCGTAGTATTGTTTTTATTTACATATAATATAACCACCTACGTATGGTGCAACTATTTATACTTACTTTACCACCACAAAATATGTAGCTTCAATAATATGTAAAGTTATTTATGTACCTACACCTACAAATCTAATATGCCTAAAATATTTGCCTAAAAGAATATTATTAAAAGAATAACGTCTTAATTTACATGCTTTCTTCTAAGAGAACCAGAAATACAAGAATAGAGTTTTAAAACTTTTCAATGTATAATTGGGTTTCTTTGAAACCCTCATGCAAGCTAACTTGTAATGTAGATGGTTCTATTAAAACATTTGATATGAAAGTAGGTACTTTGCTAAAATGAAAATACTGTTATTCGAAACATTGGTACTCACTTTTAACACTATTTGAAGTATTTAATTGAAAAGATGCCAATTAAATTTGCTGTCAGGCTGGTTTTTAACGCAATTTAAAAAATATATACCGAGAATCAATATTTTCAACCTACATACTTTTATTAGTAAGAAAGCATTGAACGCTGGGAAAATTTAATAGGTCATTGTGACGTTTTTTAAATTATCTTATACATTAAACGCGCTAATCTTGTATATTTCTTTGTTTCTTTCTATCTTTATTTATTTAACCAAGCGATCTCAGAAACGGCTCTAACGATTTGGACGATAAATTTGGAATATAGAGGTTTACTAGTGCGACAAATCGATCTAGCTAGCTCCTATATCTGAGAAAAATCGGTTTTGCCATTTTCACCCGAGCAAAGCGCGGTCGCCCAGGTTCTGACATTTATCCAGCATCTTTTCAATAGGTAAGTATCTACTGCAATGGGCTACCGAATATGTTTGACCGGACAGAAGGAAGGTAAAGCAAAGTCAACAACGCAGTTTAAATAGCTTATAATGTTAAATACTGAGATGAGAGTTAAGTGCTCGACCTCTGAGGCTGAAATGATTGACCAACAGCTACGAGTAGGACAGGCAGCATGCAGCGACCGGGGTGAGAGCGAGTGACAAGTGCACGCAACATCGAAACAGACACACACACACGCACAAGTGAATACATACGTGGTAGACGTCTCAGCAGAGCACGGATAAATAAAAGCATCTTTAATTATTGGATTAACACAATTTAATCATGAACTATTGAATAAATATAATTATTATAAAACAGATTATAGTTTTTCTGGTGTCGGATCGTGTGTGGTGCTTATGTGGCAGTGATCTCTGTGACTTTGAGTCGCGTGGAGCTCACTGACGCATGGCTGTCTGTCACACTCGTGTGAACGTGTCACAAACGTGTGATTAGCCGATGTCTAGGCGGTGGCGGTGGCGGTGGGCATCGTACCTGCCGGCTTGGGGGCGCTGTCTTCCGCCACGGAAGCCCCCTTAAACTCAGAGCTAGGGCGCTTTACGCTCTCATCTGAAATATGGTGAGCGAGTTGTATGGCCGGTGACGTGACAAGTGAGCAAAAACTTTTTACGTTCTATGTCCACAAATGACGTTTTTTAACTTTTTATTTTGTTTTTCATATTCAGATGCGAGTAAATTTGCAGACGTTGCGTTTAGTTGCGTTTTTTTGTGGACATAGAACGCGAATAAAATCAAAGGTTCCAAGAAGATGATTGGAAAATAAATTGCGATGTAATGCAATTCGGGATGGATGATAGTATTTTAATGAGTGAGTGTTCTCGTGTTTCTCGCTAATTACGAATGCACGATCGTGTGTTTTTGAGCAATTGCTGTCAGTGTTGCAAGCTCTACTGTTGCTAGTGTTTCTATACTTTACTATTCACACGTCATACAATGGCTGAATGCATTAAAAAAATGTCGGATATGGTACATATAAATTAAGTAATTTAATGAAATAATGTACTGCTTGTACTAAGATTCTTACATAAAACTCATTAAAAAAACTTGAATTTAACTGTGAAAATGAAAGTGTGATGGTATCGATTGTCTTTGGTATATACTTTATACTGTCCATTTTTACGTTGCTTACCTAAAGTATATATATTATATTAATAATATTTGTAAATCTCTCAGTTATAAATTAAAAGTATAAAGAGTACCTTTTTCGTTCACATTTAGGTAGGTAAATGTTTGGAAGAAATCTCATAGTAAGTAACTTATGTAGTCAATACTCATTTGCAGGTAGGTACTAATATTACATTCTCATCTGTTTTTATGGTATCCAAAGAAAAAAAACGAGAATTCCTTCACAAAAATAAAAAAGGGGAATTAACTAGGGTAGGTTGATTCAAACCGTCCGTTAAAGTTAACGTTATCGTTAAATATTTTACTATGGGATGAAATGACGTTTCTGTATGGAATGACAGCTCGGCGGCCATATTTAACGACCAGGAGTCCGTCAACTATGCATGAATCAACTCGCCATTAATACTTTTCCCTCTCCATAAACAGTACATTAATTTAATTTCACTCTCATAGTCAATGCAAAGAACACGCTCTGTTCTGTTTGGTTAGTAGGCTAGGCTCTTTTTGGTTAAGGTCCAATTCCGTGACCGTGGCTGACGCGCGCGGTCGCCATAAATCGTTGAGCACGGAACTGGGCCTTTATTGATCAATGATGACAAGAAATTGGCAATTTCTGCGTTTTAACGTTAGTTAACGTTAGTTAACGTTAACTCAACGTATAATGAGAAAGTACTTCCATACAGTAATAGGTCCATGTTAGAACTTAAGAAAATATTGTAACATCTTGTAAAAACCATGGTTTGGCAATAATTGATATGAGTATGAGTACTTTAGCAAAGTGTATGTAAGTTCGCCGAGTGTGTAAACTATCATGCCATCCTTACACCAAATTTACTTTAAATAATATACATTTGACCATCACCAGTTTTTAAACTACGGTTTATTAAGAAAAAGATACCCTTTATACAATCAACGTGGAATTTGTTCATGAAACTTTGTATACCCTATACAAATCTGATTCGTATAAACTAAACAATAAATTAAAATTTTGTTTAAACAAGGTACACAGTTGCGTCGTTACAAAATATTAATCGTTATTCCTTTTTTTTGCGTGAAAACAAAAGACGATTAATTTTCAAAAGTTCGAGATTGACGTTGGATTTCATATTGTCCGGTCCGATATCGGGTACTATTTCATACAATTTACGTCCAAGAGCGATATCGGATCCGATAATGTGAAAACGTTCGTACGCAATGAAGTTTTCATACACATAAGACAGAGAAATTTGACTTCTACTGAACCCGTGGTATTTGTCAAATATCTCCGTCTTTCTTTACAATAGGATACTTATATAAAAAGTTCAAAAACAATTTCCACGCTCCACCTAACTACACTTCCCGAGCTTCAGCAGTCCTAACTCACCGCTCTTCACGTTCTGGGTGACGGTAAACGTCTTCCCCGTATCCAGGGGCACGGTCCAGTTCACCGGGTCCGGGGAACGCATGTTCATCTGCTCGGGGGACTTGACCCGAGTCGGCTCCGGCGGCGACTTGACGACCGGCGAGTCGTCGAAGAAGTGGTCTTTGGCGACTGACGCGCTGCGGTGCGCAGGCGCGTCTTCGTCTAGAAACATCGGCGGGGGGTGTTAGAGTGAACCAGAGACAACAAATCAGCGTACTCCAGAAATCCATACTAATATTATAAATGCGAAAGTAATTGATTGTCTGTCTGTCTATCTGTTACCTCTTCACGCTTCAACCGCTGGACCGATTTGGATGAAATTTGGTATGGAGATAGTTGGAGTCCCGGAATACGACATAGGCTGCTTTTTATCCCAGAAAAGTGCGTAGTTCCCGCGGGAGCGCGATAACCGAATACCACGCGGGCGAAGTCGCGGGCAGAAGCTAGTAAGTAATAATAATATAATAATAACAATAATAAGAACCGTTAATTTCTTCAAATACCAAAACTTTGCACTTAAAACACTAAACCTTAAATTGATAGATTTTTTGTGAGTTTTGATTGAGTACCTATACATCAGATATTATGTTACGTCGTCGCGTACAATTAATTATATACATTTGGCAAGCCGTTTCTTAACATCCTTTTGACATTAGTAAGTGTAAGTGTTAAATGCGATGATAGATGTCGCTGTCTAGGTATAGTCTGTAGGAAAATTCAAAGCGCCCCCTGGATATTGCATCTTCCGATGTACCTACGCCGCAATGTGAGGAGATTGTCAGATACATACATATATAAATACTAAACATCCATGACTAGAGTACAAAAATCAGTACTCATCACACAAAGTTTTGCCCCTAGCAGGATTCGAACCCGCGACCATCGGAACAGAAGGCAGAGTCACTACCACCTGGACCAATCCGGTCGTAAATAGTTGACAGACTTGCCCATACTGACCCATCTAAATGTTACAGCCTGTATAGACTGACAATCTCCTGACATTGCGGCGTGTATCGGAAAACCTCTGTATGTGAGCAATATTCAGGGGGCGCTTCGAATTTCCCTACAGGCTATACCTAGACAGCGACATCTATTTTGTAGCATTTAAAACTTATTTAGGGCATGTTTAGGGCGTACGCTGATTTGTATCAAGGTGGTCATTCTAGTTTACCTTACTATTTCAAGGTAGGTACAACTGTGCTATATCTTAGGTTAAGGTGTGGGTGTCTCGACCAATCAGACTAGCTGTGGTTCGACAAAAAGATGCTTATTTCTTTGTGTACGGTTCAAAAGTGACATATTTTTTGTATTCGAACCTAACACCGTTGGAAAAACCACGAGAAATTATCATTTTTAACGCTTGGTGTGCTGTAAGAACGTGAAATTATCTTTAGGCAAATGGATGAGGGAAGCGATGAGCATTCTCTGAGCGGTTTGTCTCCCATTGGTAATACGCTATAAGCCGTGGTGGCCTAGTGGTTCGACCTACCGCCTCTCATGCACGAGGTCGGGGGTTCGATTTCGGCTCGCACCTCCAAGTTTACTTACGTGCGAAATTCACTTTGAATTTACCACTGAGCTTTTCGGTGAAGGAAAACATCGTGAGGAAACCTGCACGCATCTGCGAAGTAATTTAAAGATGTGTGTGAAGTCCCCAATCCGCACTGGGCCCGCGTGGGGACTATAGCCCAAACCCTCTCGTGATGAGAGGAGGCCTGTGCCTAGCAGTGGGACGCAAATATGCTGTAGTAGTAGTAGTAGTAATAGGTTATGTACTAACAGGGATGAAGAAACATTTTTTCACTGCGCCACTTGAAAAGACTATACAGGTATAGGTTTACACAACTTAGAAGGCGCGTGGATTAAGCAATAATAGACTCTACGGCACAGCTTAAGTGCTTCACCGCGCGTCTTCTTCTAATTTGTGTCGTGCTGTACAGGATCTCGATTCTCCTTAGGAAATAATGGCGTAGACAAGATGCCATTTTGCATAGGCATATTATAGGATCTCGTTGTACACAAGAGAATCAAGGTCCTGTCTCCTGGGTTCTATCAACCTGACAAGACTGTAAGTCAGCAAAAAGATATGATAAAATAGTCCCATAATGATCTGTGTTTTATTTGTGAAATAGTAGTACATCATAATGTGGTGTGGAATGATCAACTGAAAATGTATTTGACAGAAAATATGGCTAGAGAGTGGTCACATTAACAAAGTGCGAACTACACACTCCACGAAAACTCCGTTCAACGAAACACATCGCATGCAAATAAATAGAATTTTGTGAGAATATAAACCATAAACCCTAACACTTTTTTAGTCAAAATAATTTCAACCATCGAATAGGGATGACGACAGGGTGAAGAAATCGAAATTCTAATTAGTTCGTCAGTCAGGTAATAAAAAAAAATTAGACACGTATTTTTTGTTTAATCAAATTAACAAAGAATGACTAAGTTAAAACGCATTAAAGTTGGAGAGTGGGGGCTAACTACGTCACCGTTAGGTATAAATCGTACCTAACCGTGTCGTCACGCGACATCTCAACTCAATATATCTCCGTATAAGTTTGATTACGTGAAAAAAGAAAAAATACGTGTCCAATACTTTTCAATAATATTCCTGATAGACTAAGGAAAAAAAGTTGTCGTCATCCCTATTTCAGTTTCATTTAGATTTAGTAAGTTTGATTTCATTGTGGTGAAATTATGTTGGTCTTTCTACTACAATCAACCACAAACACTGTTGGTCACTCCGTAGGTAGTGATCAAAATCCCGTCGCAACACAAATAAAAATAAATATTAACTCTCGATTGATTGGCAGTCGGGTAAAAATTGGCCTTGAATGATACAGTCATTATCATGAATTATCTTTTATAACACTCAGGCACAGCTCCTAAAAGAATCAAGGTGGATAGTTCTGACTCACATCGTGCAGTGTCTTAAACCTCGGTCTGCCATCTAAAATGTTTCATCCAGGAATTCCAGACCAGCTTGAAAAGTACTCTAATCTTGCTTTAGTCTTCAAACAGGTGTTTAAACATTTTACTTAACCCCAAACATGAACAAATTGAACTTCTACAAGGTGCGGTGCCACACGTATTAATATCAAAATACAGTCACTCGGGTGACGTGAAGCCATTCTATTGGTGCCATAACCGACATTGCGTAGACGCACTGGGAAATGTCAAAAACGGTCAAAATTTCGAAATCGAAGCAAACATCAAGCAACACGCATGCTAAAGCCTTCAAGCCACAGAAGCGATCCAATGCGAGAGCGGGGCGTACGCAGTTGACATCCTGATCATGATTTATTTTCTCTGAATAACTTATGTAGTCGATTTTGCCTTTATTGGGTACCAGGCCCAAATACAAGTGTTCACAGATGGCTATGAAAATTTGAAATAGGTACTTATTACAGGAAATGATTATCATTTTTGAAAGCAAATTTTGATGGACCATATCATTGGTGAAATCTACGTATAATAACAAAGAGGAATTGCTTGTGTGCATTTCTAGAGCAGTTATAGGGAAGTAGGTACTTTATTTTACTTCTTACAGTCTCAACTACTAAATTATCTAAGTGTGTTTTCACCGGTCCATTTGTTACAATATTTACAACGCGCACGCCACGCCATCGAACCAATCAGAACACATCGCTCCAAGCACATCGAATTACACCCACAGAGCGTCGACGCAACTGCCACCTGTTCAGTACGCACCCAATTTTATGCCCACTTTCGAGACACTTCGACTCCGCCTGCCTCGGCCCGGAGCCCCGGTGCCCCCCCCTGCGACCCCGTTCATCGGCTTCGCGGGCGCTGACGGCGACCTGCCCCCCCTCGACGTAGACCTAACTCTAGCACTAGCCCCTCTACTCAACGGCAAACCTACAGAAGAAATTTCTACTGAACATTTTTTGAATAATGAGAATCGGCTCTTGGTTCCGATAGACTGATAAAGATTAAGTAAGTAAGTAAGTAAGTATTTTATTCAGTAAACAATTTACATTGTGTTTGAAATATATATCCTAAAATTACAAAATAAAAATTTATATGTCCATTTAAATAATTGATTTCCTAAATAGTATTAAATAACATTTGTCATAAATTTATTACAATAAATTAGGTACATAGTGAATAATAAAATTTTAAAATACTTTTTATATAAATTATAAATTACTGATTTACTCTTAGTTGGCAGAATTCCTCTACTGAGTAAATACACTTCCCCAACAAGAAATTTTTTAACCTACTTTTAAACATGTGGACACTAGTAAGCGACTTCAAGTCAACGGGTAGCTTGTTGAAAAGGCAAACAGCTTGGTAGGCTGCAGAGTGGCTGACTACATTTAACCTGGATACCTGCTTACTTATCGGCAGATCCTTACGCCTAGTATTGAACCGTTTTTCTCGGTCTGCTGGAGCTTCAATTTGGTTGAGGTTTTTAATCAAATTGGTCAGCAGTACCGTAATGTAAATACTTGGTACAGTGAGTATTCCAAACTTGGTGAAGTATTCTCTGCATGACGTCCTTTGGGGTATTCTTGCGATAGTCCTTATCGCTCTTTTCTGTGCAACAAAAGCAGAATTCATGTTGTACTTATAGCTGTTGCCCCAGTGCATGATGCTGTAACGCAACTTGGATTCCACCAAGGCATGGTAAACCATTAAAAGCTGACTCTGACTTGTCTCGTCTCGCAGGGTTCTCAGTGCGTAGCAAGCGGAGTTGACCGATTTGGTAACCGCAGATAATTCCTGCTTCCAGTTTAAGTTGGAGTCGATGTGAACGCCAAGGAATTTCACTGATTCTGTCTGAGCTACTGTGATACCGTTGAGAGAAACTAACAGTTTATCCTTGTTTCTTGTCGTTGTCTTAAAGAGAAGAACATTCGTTTTAGAACTGTTCAAGGTCAAGTTGTTGAAGCAGAACCACTCATAGAACAAGGCTAGAACGCTATTAACTCTGTCGTTTAATTGATCGATGTTATCGGCAGAAACTATTGCATTAGTGTCATCCGCAAAAATGACTACTTGAGCATCTGGTACGTTATTATTGTATATATAATTTACAAGATCATTAATAAAAATTATGAAGAATATGGGACCTAATATTGAGCCTTGAGGGACCCCTCTCTTCACATCTACCACTTTTGACCTATAAACCTTTACACTATTCTGTTCCGTCCATTTCAACTCAACAAATTGCTTACGGTTGGTCAAGTAAGATCTAAACATATTTAACGCTTTCCCTCTTACTCCATAGTGCTCAAGCTTTGCCAGCAATATGTCGTGATCCACTGTGTCAAAAGCAGAACTGAGATCAAGGAATACACCTGCCACTTTCTTTTTATCGTTCAATTTGTGAACTATGTCACTGATCAAAGTGTGGACAGCTTCACCTGTACCTATACTTTTCTGATAACCAAATTGCTTGTTGCTTAAAATATTGTTGAGACCAAGGTGCTTCATCAATCGGTCCTTTAACAACCTCTCAAGCAATTTGGAGAAAGTAGGTAAAAGGGAAATTGGCCGATAATTTTGTGGATCCAACTTTGAACCTTTTTTGAGAATAGGTAGGACCCTTGCCACCTTCAGTTGATCAGGAAAGGTGCCAGTTTCAAAACATTCATTGAAAAAGCCAGCTAGTGGCTCTGCAAGCAAGTCGATGTTGTCTTTTATGATGGTAATAGGAATGTCATCATATCCACAAGAAGTCTTAGGTTTCAGTTTTTTCACCAGTAGCCCGATCTCAACTGAACTCACCTGGTCAATTGACATTTCATTTTGGGCTATTTAATCTTGATTCAATCTAAAATGGCGACTTTCGCTTGAGAGCCACTTAGTCTAGGGTTAGAGCCCTAACTCAGACTAGAAAGTGCCTCAAAGGTTCGTTTGAAACGGAATTACTGTGAATGCACGGAAGATACGTCTTACAAAAAGCAAAAGCAAAAGTTTTGAGGGTTGACAGGCTTCACTGTCCGGTCTATTCCTCTAACAAAGCCGTTCAAAGCAGTGTTCTGACTAACTGCTCATCACATCAGATGGTGAGAAACATTACTTGATAGATGTAGCACCGTAACTTGAAAAGTTGAATGGCGAATCTTCAACCAGTAAAGCATGTGATCTTCACAGCAAATGAAGCAATATGATTAGTTTTAAGAACTTTTTAACTGGAGAGATATGTAGATTTTTTCATGTTGAATATTATCTTTGTCAGTCTATCAAGAGTAGCTGAAAGGGTGGTCAAATTATTTGTGTAGAAAAATGACCAGTGAAGATTAATTTTTCAGAGCCGAATCCTCATTACATGGCCACATTGGAGCGGGAACAGGCATCAGGCAGGAGCACAACAGATGGTTATATATTCTATACACATGAAGTAGTATTCTAGCTAGTTCATAACATTCCCTAGAGGAATATAGAAAGTACCAACCAACTTAATATAGAAAGAGCTGGAAATGGCAAGAGAAGAATACTGTCAAGCAGAAGCTTGTATTCTACTCGACAGTACTTTTAGATAGTTCTAAAGACCTTATAGTCTAAAATAAACGTTTGTCTGTCTAGAACTTAAGTTGTAGTTTTAATATTAAAAATGCAATGAAATCAATGATCTGCACGATTGAAGGACGATATTGATTGAAGAAGTTGGTAAAGTTAATCTTTTGGAGAGATATGGTATAAGAAAGTGAATTTTAATTTTTACTCTTAACGTATTACTTACCTAATAAAATAAGTCAAACAAATTAGATGAAAAAGTGACTTCTT